>RJWJ010013053.1:0-40694 GCA_004363605.1 Indri indri
TAATTGTAAAATATTTAATGGCTCCTATGGAGTAAATAACCACATTTATCTCTTTTAAAACAAAATTATCAGTGTACTTCTATCTTTCACACTAAACTTTTCCTATAGTTTGGGTTCTATAATTGAAAATATTTGAAATAAAATGGCTCTGCTAAATATGAAAATAAGATCACGGCCCAAAATTTTGGCTTTCATTCCCTTGATTAGCAGTTTCCAAGATGCTTCCTGATAGAGGTTCCCTGAACTTCGAGCATCTAGAGTCAGGACTCTGACTCTGAGTTTAAAATTATGCAGATGACCTCAGCAGCATCTAAATGTTTACCAATGGTGATCTTTACGGAAGCATTAATTTGGGATTTTCTAAAAGACAGATTAATTAAACCATACATCTTTACCAATTAGGCTTCTTCGTCATTGGTAAATATGGTCATGAATTATTTGCAGGCATTAGTTTTGGGATTAGCTACCAACAACTCTTCCACAGAGTAATTTAGTTAGTGAATTAAAAATATCATGTGCGACTGCAAGTAGCTGATCCAAAAGAACTGCTGAGCTGAGTTGCTGTGTATTAGCTTCATTATGCAAATAGGTGTCCCAAGAGAGCCATCCCAAAGACTATTAGCCTCTTTCACCTTTAATAACCTAAGATCTCCTGTTCGTGATGTGTGCAGATGAAAATATGTTCTGCCTGTGGGTAAAGGTGTTATTAATGCATAATTCTTTAGCTTCTTTCCCCCTACACTGGAATTCTATTTTGGCAAACCTCTTGGGTTTTGTTGTCAGAGAGATAAAAGCTTGTGAGCACTGCAGTAGAATCTTGAGTGAATCTTGGTAAATTTAGAGGGCCAGGTTACTCTGTGGAGTCCTGTCTTTTTCTGTGAGCAATACTACATCTCCTCTTCTCTGTTGTGCAAATACTGATTGTGTTGCAAATAGTCTAACTGGCTCTTTCGGGGTTGGAAACCTTTAAAATGTGACCCTCTGTTTCCATCTGTAGATATTTTGAAACCGCGAGTTAATAGTTCAGATGCGGCCTACAGTGCAAGAATAGCCAACTGACGTATAACTTTAATCTCATGCAGATAGCGATTTTATCTGGAAGAAAGTCAACCGAGGCCCTTAGAAGGCTCAGAGAGAGTATTGTCATTTGGTAGCTGGAACGGTCACTTCCAAAATTGAAATATAACCTTACAGCCTTTTGAAAATATATTTGCTTAATGCAGGTGTCTGCTGACATGCCTTTGTGTGACACTGAGAGGGTGTGATAGTTCACAGGTCTGAAATAGTTACCATGGGTATTTCTAGAAGTTAGTCATCAGTGGCTTCAACGTTGGAAAGTTTGGGAAGGCTACTAGTGTAAGTGGTAAACATGATAGGCAGGATTTTCCAGCTTTGCTAGTGTAGTTTAATTAGTGACCTACAAAGAAATGAAATAAAATATGTTTTTTCCCCATTCTTTCTGCCACCCAGAATTCTGCTAGGTATTCCGTATCTCAAGGAGTGTGTTCGAGGGTAATAGGACAGACTGCCTGGATGTTAACCTTTAGTGCATTTGAAAACTCTTTGTAACTTGACTTCATCTCACGTCTGACGTAATATACAGCTGAGCAGTTACTGGAAGATGTACCAGTTGTGCATGTCCCAGGTACTTAAAAAAAAAGCTGAAAGCCAAGGAAAAAAAATCACATTAAAAGCTCATCCACCATTTTAGGGGAAAAGGTGATGGAATTTGTTTCTTTTATTATCTGCTTTAAATAATTTGTTGTATTTCATTCAAAGGGTTTTTTATATTTTCTTTTTTCTAATATATGCTACATCATCTTCTTCCCCACGTATCTCCACAGATCTGTACTTTGTAAATCTCTGTGCTCATCATTGTTAGATAGCAAAGAATAGAGCACCCCGCTTTGCTGAAGTCTGACTTTCCTTTAACTGACTCTTTTCGTGGTACTTTGCTTTATTTATTTATTTTTTTCGTGACATTTTCTTCTAACTCTCTTATCTGTGGTTCTGCCTTCCAATGAAATCTGTTTGTTTGTTTACTTTTGGTTCTCAGCCTTTAAAACTCTTTTTTTTTATTTCAGCATATTACAGGGCTACAAATGTTTAGGTTACATATATTGCCTTTGCCCCACCCGAGTCAGAGCTACAAGCGTGTCCATCCCCCAGACAGTCAGCCTTTAAAACTCTTGTTTCTTCACTGTCATGATGTCTTTCTCGTCCTGGAACGTGTTTGCTAGGACAAACCTGTTCACATAACAAGTTCTACGTCCACATGTTCTCTTTAACCTTACTACCTCTTCTTCATATGCAGGAAACCGAGGCTCAGACAGGTCAGTTTCTCTAAAATCGTGCAGTGGAGGACTAGAAGAGAGAGAATTGTACTCAGGTTTTCTGATTTCCAACAGAGATTATTAACCAGCAGAACCCCCACTATTAAATATGTGGCACCTGGCCCAGAAGCATGGCCATCATCTGGGAACTGGTTAGAAATGCAGAGTCTAAGGTTCTGGCCCAGCCCCACCGAATCAGCACCTGCATTTTCTCAAGACCCCAGGTGACTCATATACACGTTATAGTTTGAGCAGCCCTGAGCTAGACCTCTCTGTATCGAAGGACCGCTCTCTGAAATAAACTGCGTAGCACTGGTAAGGTTGCTTTTTGTTTGTGAAGCTTCCCCTGAGTCCTAGCTGCCCTGATTGAAGTACACAGGAAGGGGACAGACACGACAAGCCTACGCCTTGGTTTCAGTATCTGTCTGATCTCTATTCTGGCATTTAGATCTCAGATAAGTTGCACTTCTAGAGAGATTCAAGTAGCTAATGACAAAGCAAGTGGAGCTTTCTTTTCTAGGAAATCAGTTTTCTCTACACTTATTTGTGGTTCGCTGATTCAATCTAGTATCTGAAAACTCATTGGTGACTATGGGGGCATCATAGCTTTAACATAGTATTTGGTTGACGTCTGTTTCTTTGAATTTATAGTCTGCAATTTTCCAAGCACAGAGTGAAATATATCTAAGCGCTTCATGGGATAGTTCAATATCCAAAATGATTTTTATTGTTTCCCCAAACTGTAATAAAAGAAGTGTTATCTCCTTCATTCCCCTGACTGGATTTTAAATTTAGAGGAGGACCAGCACACACATTTGACAGCAGAGGTGTAAAGCAAAATCTATTTGATATCAGAATTGAAACGAATAACTGGCATAGGAAATAGTTATGAATATTCTCTTGTAAGGAGAAAGTGTTGTCAGATTTAACCACTCTCATATCAGTTCGTGTATGAGGTGCACATTCCAGCTCAGGATTTTATAGGACATGAACAGAGTAATTGTGAAAAATAGGTGTTAGAGCAATTTCTAGCGAGAGAAGAATACAGAAGTTAAAATGAACCTTGAGGGATCAAAAAAACACTTTTGAATATTTTTGTCTTTTTTTACCCCCATTTTTATGTCCAAACAAACATCCTTTTGATTTGAAAGACTATCAAAAAGGAATTGTAATTTAAGGCATGCCAGAACCCTGCAAATCCATGCATGTCTCAGAGATTCGAGATTGAATTTGCTCCGTGCTCCTGCACGTTTGCACCAACTGAAAGCTGACTCTCCAAAATAGACATTTTTCCAGAGGATACGTGGCAATGCAGAGATTTTCTGCAGATCGGAAGCCTCTGCCCAACACGATCCAAACCCAGAATCAGTGTGGCCTTTGCTCAACACCATCGCAAGCCTCCACAAGCTCATTCCCAGACACCCAACTGCTAATTCCAGATGTCTAAAAGTTAGAATAAATGGTAAAATAATAACCTCTTCCACCTACAATTCACCAAACCTGCCATTTCTATCTTTAATATAGTAGAGAGCCTGAGTATGACTGAAAGGCCTTCAGAAAGGTCACAAGTATGAGGCCCTCAAGTGAAGAAATATGCAGAAAAGAGATCACAAAAAAAACCCTGATAAAATATATCTTCTTATTCACACAGACTTTGAACTCCGTTCACTAACTCATGGCAGATTAGAAGCAGATGAGAAAAATAAACAACCCAGCACCATCATGCCTGGCAAAAAGGGGAGAAGCAGTGATGGTGGATGTGATTTTCTGCCCTCTCCCCTCCTGGACCCATTACTGCTATGTGCACGGTGAAGAAGGTAACAGGGATGCACAGATGAGTTTAGTCTCTGGCCATCAGCTGGGCTGGCAGCTGTCCTTACACACATGCTCACTTTGGTGACCTTCTGGAGGGGGGGACCTTCTACTCTCCCCAGGTTTCCTTCCCACCCCTGAAGATCTATTGACTGAATCTGTTAAAATTATTTAGCATTTCTCCATGATGATAACCTTACAATTAGAGAAAATTATCCAACTTAGAAAATAAGATAAAATGCATTTTACTTGCATCTTGCTATGTTGACGCATTTACCTTACCTGCAATTAAAAAATTCCTAAACTGCAAGCAAAAGCATGTTCTTTGACATTTGTGGTGATGCTATTGTTAGCTCAGTCTATTGTTTAGGAGGTGCAAATTGATGTGGTTTGAGAGGAAAACTTAAAATTCTCTAACTTCCATGCCAAATATATATACAACTCCATACTTGAAGTAGATGGTTGTCTTAGTACCTGAAGTACTGTTGTACCTGAAGTATTTCTGTTCAAAATCTAAGTCAAAAATTCACAGAAATTCCCAGCAGAGTACCAGTGATATGCCTTCTATATTTTACACTGGAGATAGCCTAGAATATGTTTGTTTTGTCACTCTAATTTCCTTCATTTTTAGAATTACCTGCTATTGACTCTTGAAAATTAAAGAAATAGTGTAATGTGTGCTTGGAATCATAGCTGCATTGCAAAGCAGTTTCAAATGAACCACCATTTCCAATGTGCTTTTAGAGCATTTTAGAAGGTTTCAAGTTTATATCTTTCATATATTATTTTTCCTTGTGATGACTTCCACATACCTTTGATATCCCTTCCTTGAAAGGGAATTAATGAAAAACTATAGCATTCTTAAATATGAGTGATTCATTGGTGTTGAGCATAGGATTGCAGCTCTTGGGTACATCCGTAAAAGGTATATGTGGAGAGTGGTCTGTGTCCCTCCCACCTGCTCTTCCATTGCTTGAGTTCTAATGCTGACCCTGAGCAAGTGCCACTCATCTCGTGGTCCTGGATTTCTGGGAGAGGAATGTTTCATGCTAAGTTCAAATGTGGTAGAGATGTTTAAAGGTTGACTTTAAGTAAGAATCACAGAGTATACAATAGAAGTTGTCCATGCTGTGCAATAGTTGAGTATCAATGTTTTACTTTACTCATTCCCATCCATTCATTCATCCAATTCATTCAACAAATATTGAGTGCCCACTGTATACTCCTTTTTCTAGCCCTAGAAATACAGCACTGGACAAGAAAAAAGTCACTGTCCTTAGGAGGCTTACTTCTTAGAAGGGAAGTCAGAGAATACGCAGATAGACGTAGTGATGAGTGCTATGTAGTAAAATTAAAACAGGTAAGGGGAAGAGGATGGATGCTATTTCGATAGTATGGTCAAGGAAAGGCTATTCGTGTAGTCAGTATTTGAGCAGAGATCTGAATAAAAATTGCAAATGAGTGATGGTGAACCAGAGTTGTAAGTCTGGAAGAGTATTCTAGACATAGGGAAAAACAAGTATATAAACTCTGAAAGTAAGACTGAGTTTGATGTCTTAGAATAGAGTTGCCCAGTAGAAATATAATGAGAGCCACATATTTAATTTGATTTTTTTTAGTAGCTACATTAAAAAAGGAAAAATAAAATAAAATTGAAAAGTAAGAAACAAAGTAGAGTTGATTTTCATTATGTATTTATTTAAACATGTAATTAATGTAAAATTATGAATGTAATATTTTATACTCCTTTTTCATGCTCATTTTTTCAAAATCAGGTATTTTATACTTGAAGCACATCTCGATTTGGAAGCTACATTTTTTATTAGAAATAATTGATCTACATTTGGATCTCATGAAATTTATAATTGATAAAGTAGATTCATATATCCATGTTGTCTGAACATTCTTAAGAGTTTTCTGATAATTAAATAAGTACCTGTTTTTCAAATATAAATTGATTAAAATTAAATGAAATAAGAAATTCATTCCCTCAATCTCACTACCCAGATTTCAAGGGCTCAATCAACACATGTGGCTGGTGGCTACTGTATTGGACATAACAAGGTCAGAGTGTCTGGAAAAGAACAAAGTTGTTGGAGAGTTAGACAGGAGCCAGATGACAGAGGACAAAGAGAGTCATGAAAAAATGTTTGGATTTCATTTGGCTTGTGACAGAAAGTCACTGAAGGTTTATGAATGGGTGAGTGACCTGCTCTGAGTTGTGCTTTAAGGAGAGCCACTCTGGCTTTGGTAGGGGAGAGAGTGGAAGGACAAAGGCCTGATAGGAGACCATCAGGTAGTTGGTGAGAGATGAAGGTGGTGGTCTGGGAGAGTTGTGCTGCAGGGGTGAGGAGTTGTTGTTTGTAGGGTATATCCTGAAGGTAGAGTTGACAGTACTTGCTGCTGTATTGCTTGCAGGATAGGCAGCAAAGAGGAGTTAAAGATGACTCCTAGGATTTTGGCCTGAGCGACAAGAATGATGGTGCCACTGTTGAGATAGAAATGACTGAGGTAGAGGCAATTTGGTGGGGAAAATGTGATTTGGACAAATTAAGTTTGATTTGCCTATTAGACTTCCTCCTGGGTAGCCGATTGTGGAATTCGGGGGGTAAAGGTTAAGGCTGGAGGCATAAATTTGGGGGCTAGAATATAGATGGTATTTAACACATTAACTGCCATGAGAGTTGTGTTTAACTTACTCTAGTTTTGATGGGGCTGTATGAAGCATATATAAAATCTTACTTGTTGATGTTCTTATGGTTGTAATTAATATTGACAATTTAATTCTAAAAATGTGGATTAAATGAATAGAAGTCAATACATTTTGTTTTTCTGTTTATGTTTAACTTTTAATTACACTTGAAGTTTTTATTCTATTTTTGTAATAAAACACTGTGTCCCCAAGGAAAAGTGACTACTTTTTTGTGTGGCAGTCCATGTGTTAAAGCCATCTGAATGGGATCATCTTGGCTCCTAGGGTAGAAAAGAAGAGGTGTGAGAGGTGCATCCTAGGGCACTCTGAAATTCAGATGTTGGGAAGATGAGAAGAAGCCAACAAAGGACACTGATGGAATGGCTAGTGAGGTAAGAGGGTAATCAGGAGAGTGTGATATCTTAAAGTTAAGTTTATCAATCGGTATTGTCAAGAAAACTGTTGTGTGCTCAAGAGAGAAAGAGAAGAGAGCTTACTCAAAGAACTTTTGCAATGGTGTGATTGAGGTGTAGGGAAGGACCAAGGAAATAGTCCAGTTACCCAAAAGGTAGAAATGGGGTTGTCACAACTAAGTCTAAATGGATAAGAGGAGAGAGAGTGAGAAAAAGTGAGAGCAAGAGACAGCTGTGGGGAGAGGTCATCTAATGGGAATTATAGCCTTGGGCAGGGAGTGAGCAAGGGAATTGAAAATTCAACCGCCCTTTTCTTCCATCTTCCAATTTGGCCATTGGCTAAACTCAACCATAAGTCAGTGGGCAGGGGAGCCCATTGACTTGGTCTGTGCCTGTCAATCTCCCAGGACACAGAATAAGATGAAGAAAGGTAGGGAGGGATCTGGAATGGCAAATATCTGGCAGACATTCAGCTCACCAAGTAAGAAAGCCAATGACAGGATAATAAATGAGAATTTTATGAAACAGAATCTACCCCTTAATTTGTTTTTTGCTTACATCTTTATTGAGAGACATGCTTAACAAGGGACAAAAGATCCCAACTGGAGAATCTGGAATCTTTGTAAACATGTGCAGATTTATTTCTCTTTTCTTTCTTTTCTACAGTCTTCTTGCTCTACACATTCCAATTAGCTTTTCATATTCCTTCCTCTTCTAGCCACTTCTCTTTTTTCTTTTTTTCTCACCTTTTTTCTTTCATTCTCTTTCTTTTTTCTCTTCCTCTCACTCATTCCTAAATATTCTAGTCTTTTTCCCCTATTTTTTTGTTCAAGTTGATCCATGGAAAGTACTGAGAACAGCTTAGAAACAAAATAATGTTTAAATGTCATTCATATCAACTTATGCCATGGAGAAAAAGAATCAAGATCAAAAATACATATGGTTTGAGAGTGTCACTAATATACTTGTATTTTAGAACAATAATTGTTCCTTTCCTAAGAAAAGTGAAAGGCTTATGTGAGCAAGCATCACTTGAGGCTGGAGTAATCTAAATTTATTATGCCATAGGAAGGATGATCTAGGACAGCGTTTCTCAAACTCGAGCAGGCATTAGAGTCACCTGAAGGACTTATTAAAATGTAAGTTACAGATCCCACCCCCAGTGTGTCTGATTCAGTATGTTTGGGGTGATAAGCGAGAACTTGCATTTCTAACAAGTTTCCAGGTGCTACTGCTGCTGCTGGTCTGGGAAGAACCACTGATATATTGAGATAGGAAATGACAGTAGATGCTGAAATGAGATTATGAGTGGGGAGAGTAAACAAAATTTGAATGAATAGAAGATGCCCTAGGAGGGAAATGGAAGGGTGGTGCTTTGGTGGTAAATTCTGTGCTATTCAGAGGCAGCCTTGTGACTGGATCAGAGGTGTGGGGTGAACAGTGACACACACAGAAAAGAGTCACCCAGATCCTGTGCATTCCTGTATGATGGATACATCCCAAACAACTGGCATCTCAGGGGAGATAAATGCACCAAGGGAAACATATTTTGAATACGTATTATGTGTTTGCATTTTTCACTGCCTACTGTATACCTCTGTTTAGACACTTCACAGGTAATTTAGACTCAACCTGTCCAAAAGTCTAATTATCACTTCCAGTTCATGCTGAAACCTCCTCTCCTTTCAGTATTTGCTATACACATCCGTGACCCCACTAAAAAATCACCATGCCAGGAATCTGGGAGTCATTCTTACTCCCAATATTCCTATAGGTCATTAAATATGAAATGTCTGATTTCAAATCAAAAGTGTAGTTTATTATATCTCAAACAAGAAGCAGTAAAATTAATCAAAGTATGCACCTAAGCTATCAATGTAGTTTTGCTATCTTAATAGTAGCTCATTTATGCCAGCAGCAAAGAAGCCGGGAGAGCAAATTGCAATGAAATTATGAAAGGCATTTTCCATAGCTTGTTGAGAACTGAATATTCTTCCTTGCAAGAAGTGGTCCAAAGCCTGAAAGAAGTGGTAGTCAACCGTTGCAAGGTCTGGAGAATACGGTGGATGACAGAGAGTTTCCAAGCCCAGCCTCTGTAGTTTGAGCAGTATTGTTTGTGTGACCTGTAGTTGAGGGTTGTCTTACAAGACAATTGCCCTGTCTCTGTTGACCAGTCTCAGCTGCTTGATTGCAAACATCTTCATCATTTTGTTTAATTGGTTGCAGTAGACATCTGCTGTGATCAATTGACCGGGTTTCATGAAGCTGTAGTGGATAATACCAGTGTTGGACCACCAAACAGACACTATTAGCTTTTGATGAATATTCAGTTTTGGCCTGTGTTTCGGCACTTTATCTTTATCCACCTATTGTGTTGAACACTTGTGATCATCAAAAAGAATCCATTTTTCATCACATGTAACAATACAGTGTAGAATATCACATTTATGTCATAACAGCCAAGAAGGCAAGCTTCCAGAAGACCTCTCTGCTGACACTTGTTTAATTCATGCAGAACCCATCTATCCAGCTTCTTTACCTTGCTGATTTGTTTCAAATGGTCCAATATTGTTGGAATAGTAACATCAACTCTTGCTGCTAATTCACACATAAGTTGAGATGGATTCACTTCCACTACAGCTTTCAGCTCATCATTATCCACCTTGGTCTCAGGTCGTCCATGTGGCTCATTTTCAAGATTAAATTCACCACAACAGAACTTCTCAAACCATGGACATACTATGCGTTCGTTAGCTACATCCTTCCCAAACACTTTGTTAATATTTTGAGATGTCTGTGCTGCACTGATTCCACAATGGAACTCATATTTGGAAATAACACAAATTTTTGACTTAGCCATGGTTTGACAAAAATTGCTCTAAAAAAAATTTGAAAGATAATCACAAGCCAAAACATGTGTTTGAAAGACCGATGTACGTTCACAATAAAAATAAAACAAGAAGTGTCAAAGTGAAATGTCAGAGATATCAATTGTCAAACTTAGTGCTTAAGGAAATGGGACATTTCATACTTAATAACCTTTAATAATTTGTCTTCCTGTATAACTTGCAAGTCCATTTTCTATTTTCCCCCTCCCCTACTAACACTGTCTTGGGTCAAGTGATCCACATTTTTTCTCCTGGAAATAGGCTTCTGTGTCTAATTTATTACTCATTGAATTTATCATCCATGCTTTCAGGAGAGTTATGTTTTAAAATGGAGATCTCATCTCCTTATACTTTCTAACCCTTTCCTGTGAAGCTTCATATGTAGCACACAGCCTTTGTGTGACACCTGACAGGTGTCATGTCAATAAACCTGCGTAGCCTCTTCACCCCTCTTCTGTTTCTTGTTGGCCCCTCCTCAAACCTATTTTCTAGCAACAGCAAATTATCTGTGTTTCCCCAAGCACACCACACTTTTGCAAGCCTGTGTGATTTGCTTGGACAGTCTATCTTCTACTCTCTCATTTCTATACCTATCTTCTTTATTTTCCAAGTTCAAGTTCAAATTCACTTCCTTGGGGAAACTTGCCCCAAGACAAAAACAACATTCCTCTCCTATACTCCCTCCGGTGATTGGGCAAATTTTATTTTTATTCTTAGTATTATAAGTGTGCTTATTATTATTGGTTTATATGTGTATAATAACTTCATAGAGAATCCATTGTTTGAAGGGTAAGGCTGGCATCTCTGAATCTTTGTGTCTTTAGAGCCTGACAACATGGTAATGTCTGAATTGTGGAATTATTTCAAGACACTGGGCAAACTAGCTCTAGATTTGGATTAAAGTAAGAATGAACTGGGAACGAAGAGGAAAAAGGATGCTTAGGCAATCTGATCTTGGTATGAACTATGCCAAACTCAACAGATGGCCAAAATCTGTGTAGAAAAGACCCTGACAGAGGCTAAGCCATCCAGGAAACTTCCCGTTTGAAGTATGCTCTTTAGCAACTCTCATTATACTTTATTCAGCTCCCATCCTACTGTGCAGCATCATAGTATGTATTCTTTCCTTGAACTGGATAAATCTGCCAGCTCTCTTCACACTATTGATGATGTACTTAAATTATTTTAAACGCCATTTTCCAAAGATTGTACTAAGCACATGGCCTATATCACCTCATTTAATCCTTCCAACAACAAAATCATTAACCACAGAGGCAGCAACCCCCCCACCCCAATCAATAGCATGGACTCAAGCCAGGTTGCCAAATCCTTGGGCAAGCTATTTAACATCTTAGGGTTTCAGTTTTTGCCTCTTTAAAATGGGGCAATAAATAGTATCTACCTTACAGGAGTCTTATGAGCATTGCTAAGTCAGTATTTATAATATAGTTAAGACCGCCGGGAACATACCACGTGCTATAAATGGTAAATGAATTGTACCATTGCCCCTTCCTAATTTCTCCATCTTCCTTTCACCAAGGCAAGGATCGCTCTTCACCGCTACTCTCATTGATGATGAATTTTTAAAGGTGGTGCAGTTTGTCTGAAAATAAGGGATTGAATACCGTGGGACTGGAATTTTTTCAGGGTCTGCCACGGGGGCTGATGTCATCTTGGGCCCATCATTAACCTCTCTTTTCCTCAGATTACTCATAGTGGGGTTGATAATAATAATACCACCTTTGGAGGACTTCTGGGATGGTCTAATGAGATTACATATGCTATGTGTCTGTCTATCTAGCTAAATAAGCTGAAAGAGGGGATAGCATGTTACATGAAACATGGAGTAGCAGTAATGATGTATGTAGCTGCCACACTTGCCTCAGTCTTCAGATCAGTCTGGTAACTTCTGTTTTGTACGAGTCACATACCTACCACTACTGTCTGACTCCTCTAGGCTAAAGTGCCCCTAGACTCACATCTGACATGCCTTCCTTTACAAAATATAAGGAAGTATAGACAGCAAAAGTCTGGAATCCATTTAAGGTCTGGAATTCTTCAATCATCTCCTTTTCATGATTAAAACACAGTCAAGTATTACGTGACACACAAACTAGTAAGACCACATGTTACATTGCAACTTTTGTCTGCATACACTTGACTCCCTGGAGCTTAGTACTGTCTACATTGCCTTCCTTTTCTCCTTCCCATCCCACCCACACCTACCTATTCCTCCTTCCCCTTGCTTAAAATAGCATCTCAGGACTATAAATGATTCAAAGTTTTATTTTCTGGGAGTTCACTTTTGCTAATCCTAGTTCTGCACAAAGAAATTTTGAAAACAACTGAATCCTTTGTAATCTTTCCCAGTGAATGCCTAAGATTTATTTTTAAAATCTACTATGATTTTGACAATTGGTCAATAGTCCCGTAATCCAAGTAATCTGAAATTTGAAAGCTATTATGTTGAAAAACTGAAAGTTTTCTTTTGAAAACAGGAAGTGCGATTTAATTTCATTTGTCATGTTAGATTTTCCTCTGACTTTCAAGATCACTTCAAGTCGTTTGCAGCACTATGCATTTGTGGTGAATCTTTCCATGTAAATGATATTACAGTAGAAAGAAAAAGGTCAGAGTCCAGAAGGAGAACAGCAGGGAGATATTAAGACGATGTTCAGACAAGATCTATGGAGTTAACAGGTTTTAATTCTGAACATATTTAACAGTGAGTTTCCAAAAAAGTCTGTCACCCATTTTGTTGATTACAATATACTTAGAAATAAATCACAGTTGAAGTCATAGATGCAAACTATTTATTGTAAAGAAATGAACATGGCAATATGTTTTCTGTGCCTTTCCAATTAGAGTTTAGATCAATTTGTCTTTATGATGGTATTGCCTAGTTGCATTTTTAAAAATATATTATGACATATTATTGGAGCCAACTAGCTGGAACACAAGGTTCTTGAGGCTCAACATGCATTATTTATCCATTTATACTAATAAACCTTCAGATTCCACATGTCCCCTGCTCAGACTTGAACGGGACCTCAGAAACACAACCTGTTTTAAATTTATGGCACAACGACAACTTCTTATGACAAAGAAGAATGTCATAAAAATTCATCCATTTTCCCCCCACAAGAAGACAAATGATAAGATTTTTTAAATAAAGAGATGGCATTCCTTTTTCTTTCTTATAAGAAAAATTATTCTTAAGAAAAAGAAATTCAAAGATCATAAACCATTAAAAAAGAAAGAAAGATTGATTTAGGGATGCAAGATGGGATTGAGTTGTAACATAGAAGTTGCTGGCCTTTTCCTACTGAAAAGCAGAACCAATTGATTTATGATCACAACTCTGAGCTGCCTTTCCTCCTCCTTCCCCTCCTCCTCCTCTTCCTCCTCCTCCTTTCCTCCCCCTACCCCAGGAAGGGAGTGTAGCTACTAGGTGACATGTCTCTTTTGATTTGCCACACTATGTCTTAATTATCAGTGCTGGGGATCAGGCAGTGGTATTTTCTAACTTCAAAGGCTTCAACACCCTGAGCAGCATGAAGAGGATCCTATGTGCCAGGATGCAGAGTGACAACAATATGGTATCATCATATTTTAAGAGTGTCAGCTCATTTTTTATTTGTGGCACATCAAAGTGAAAATGAGGACACAAGGAGGCTTCTCTTCTTTGTTATTCTCTTCTCTACTGACAGTAATGTCTTCCGATTCTATGCCCAGGCTAGAGTACTTAACACAAAATTTTTTGTAATTTAATATTTCTCACACTTAAAGAACTTGGACAAAAATAGCTACCAGTGACAAACTGGAACAGACAAGCAGCATGCTTATTGAGAAACATGATCAGAGATTCCAGGAGAATATCTGGAATGTGATGTAAGCATTGCTAGGTATTAGTGAGGATTAACAAAGTAACAGTAACAATAATAGTAATAGTAGCAATGACAGCAGCAGCAGCTAATATCTATTAAGTGTTTATAAGTTTCCAGACATTGTTTTAATCATTCTTATAGATGATAGAGCTGAAACTCAGAGACATCAAATAACTTGCCTAATATTACAGAGTACGGTGTCAAGTTCCAGTTCTAACCCAGGCCACTAGACTCAGAGCCCACTCTAACGAATAGCAATAATTCAGCGGAGTCTCGTCTCTAGCAGGAGTTAAGTTCTGAATTCAGTACATGGGGCAAGAGGCATACATTAAGAATAATCAAAATTACCCTCAAGATACTCTTAACTTGGTTGGAAAATACAGCATGCCTTTTTATTTTAGGATGTGTGTATATGACTTTCCAGTAGTGCTTATAAAAATATTTATTAAATAAGAGAACACAATAGCAAAATGAAACTTTAGATTCCCATAAGGTTCAAAAAAGAGGAAACATAAATAGCTGCCTTTGCTTATATACTATGGATGTATAATGGGACTTCAGCGAAATGCAAAGGTGATGACATTGAATGTTGGTTCCTCTACTTAAAAAGAGGCTACATAGTGCATAGGTTGTAATCATTGCTTTCGAGGGGATTTATGGCCTCTTTTTCCAAGGAAATGAACGTCCCACACTAGCCCGGTGGAGGGCTTAACCTGGGGATGGAAAGACTGGATGTGGCTCAGAGTGAGGGTTTCAGGTGCTACAAACACTGTTGTCTGTGCCTGATTCCGCTGCCTAGATGCCTGATTTAACCCCATAGCAACTCTGTGTGCTTGGAAATGTTTCAATTATTTTTAGAGTAAACATTCAAGGATGTTAAGTATCTCATCCAAAGTCACACAGTCACTAAGTTTTAAGGGTTTGTTAGGAAATCCTTGGAAAATCCTGCCCCAGATGTGTTTTTGTCAGGTAGTGATCATTCCTTCATTGGTGAAAAAACTGAGCTTGATAAATTGCTACCAGGAGAGCATGTGCCACCAGGATTGGCCCCTGATTCCCTAGGGATATCCTGTATGTATCAAGAAGGGGAGAGGGTAAAGGCAGGACATATTCAGCAAGATGTTTCTATCTTGTCGTATGTCATGATAAATTATGCATGCTGGCTGCATCGAATATTTCTGTTTGAGAAGAGAGAACACCCACCTCAGCATCTAAATTGAAAAAAGAGTAGCTGTTCTTCCATGTCATCACTGCCGGTCTCACCAGAATAAAAGAGGGAGTCCATTTCCACTGACCCCTAGAGAAGCCGTGAGCCCTAGAACTTGACAAGTTTTTTTTCTGCTTCTAATACAGGACAAGAGAAAGCTTTTGAAACAAAAAGAAAGAAAACTCCCAAGCAGAAGGCTGAGAAACCTACATAGATAATATCTGCTTATTTCTTAACACTCTCTTAGAAAATTGAAAGGACTTTGTAGAAAAATCCTTTTGACTGATGGAGTAGCTCTGAGGGACAGTGGGAGATAGATTAACACAATGAAAGACCGATGGACCGGGAGTCAGAGGACCCGGACACTTCATGGGCAACATCCTCCTGTTTGTCGGAAATAATTAAGTGGTTCTTCTGATCGGTCCGTGAGTGAAGTATTCAAAACCCCAGCAGTGACCTATATAGACCTCCATTCTTCCGGAACTCCCTCCCAAAAATGCCATAAGCACTCAATTCCAATGAAATACTTTTCCTGCTTAATATACCTAGAGGAGCTTCCGTTTTCCTGATCAGCCTTGACTGATACAAACAGAAAATGTGGTACCAGGCCCTGCAACCACCACTTTGTAGACAATCGGAAGCAATATTTCAACATGCTGAGGATGCTGAGACAGAAAGATAACCGATTCTCAGAAAACATCATTAAGCCACTGCCCTAGCTCCAGATCGCATGCATTACATTTTCCACTGCTTTTTATGTAAAGAAAAAGAAAACATATTTTGTCAGCCAAATTAGTTGTTTCCTCATATTTGTAGCCAAAACATTCTTAATTTTTACACTCAGTTTCTCATCCAAAAATGGGGCTACAGTGAGGTTTAGTATGTACAATATATGCAGGGTGTTTGGCATATATTACCATTAAATATGAAATGTCCAATTTTAAATCAAAAGTATAGTTTATTATATCTCAAACAAGAAGCAGTGCAATTAATCAAAGTATGTGCCTAAACAATTGACACAGTATTGCCATCTTAACAGTAGCCTATTTATGCCAGCTGCGAAGAGGCCTGGAGAGCGAGTGATGATGAAATCATGATAGGCATTTTCCATAGTTTGTTAGGAACTGAATATTTTTCCTTGCAAGAAGTGGTCCAAAGCCTGGAGGAAGGGGTAGTAAGCTGTTGCAAGGTCTGGTGAATACGGTGGATGACGAAGAATTTCCAAGTCCAGCTTCTGTAGTTGGAGCAGCATTGTTTGTGCAACGTGTGGTTGAGCATTGTCTTGCAAGAGGATTGGCCTGTCTCTGTTGACCAATCTCAGCTGCTTAATCACAAGCATCTTCATCATTTCATCCAACTGGTTGCAGTAGACATTCACTGTAATTGGTTGACCATGTTTCATGAAGCTGTAGTGGATAGTACCAGCGCTGGACCACCAAACAGACAGCATTAGCTTTTTTTGATGAATATTCAATTTTGGCGTGTCTTTTGGCACTTCGTCTTTATCCAACCATTGATCCAAATGCTTGCAATTATCATTTTTCATCACATGTAACAATATGGTGTAGAAATGGTTTGCCTTTATGTCGTGACAGCAAAGAAAGGCAAGCTCTGAGACAATTTCTCTGCTGATGCTCATTTAATTCACTTGGAACCCAACTATCCAGATTCTTTACATTGCTGATTTGTTTTGAATGGTCCAATATTGTTGGAATAGTAATGTCAAACCTTGCTGCTCATTCATGAGTAGGTTGAGATGGACTTGCTTCCACTACAGCTTTCAGCTAATCATTATCCACCTTGGTCTCAGGTCACCCACATGGCTCATTTTCAAGATTAAAATCACCAGAACAGAACTTCTCAAATCATCAACGTACTGTGCGTTCATTAGCCACATCATTCCCAAACACCTGTTGATATTTCGAGATGTCTGTGCCGCATTGGTTCCACAGTGGAACTCATATTTGAAAATAACATGAATTTTTTACTTATCCATGATTTCACAAAAATTGCTCTAAAAAATTTGAAAGATAATCACATGCCAAACCATGCATTTGAAAAACTGAGTATGTACCTTCACGATAAAAATAAAGCAAGACGCGTCAAAGTGAAATGTCGGAGATAGCAACTGTCAAACTCAGCACTTAAGGAAATCGGATATTTCATACTTAATAAACTATAGTAACCACTTAAATGTCGGTGACTAATACTGAATCATTTTATTAGTCCTCAAGTTAACAATAAGGTATATCTCTTCCTTGGAATGAAATTTCAAAGGAGAAGAATTTATGTCAGTAGAATAGGCTTTTCCAAATTTAAGCCTGGATATTCAGTTAAATAAGTTAATGCCAAGTGATAATATTTTTGGACGACTCCTTTGTATAGCATTGACAAATGGAATTAGTGGCTGTGTTTCATAGTTACATAGAAATCCATGTGTAAAGTGTGAACTGTATCTTAAAAACATAAGGAAGAGATTAGGCTTGAGATTGCCTTATGTAATGTAAAAAAAAACCAAACTTTAATGTTAGGGTGTAACTTTCTCTCCTAATGGAATGTTCTATAAATATTTCTTGTTTTCTAATAACTTATTTTAAATAGTGTGATCATTTATAAATGCTTTGCTGGAAACAAACAAACAAAAAAGAAAATGTTGATTATATCTCATCAAAAAAGGATAACCAGGAGGTCATTATATTCCTTACTGTTTTCTGAAACCAAGACTATAATCAGTGCTTTGGGTGGGAAAATCTATTTTCCTCACTCAGTGGTTTTACATACGTAGTGTCTTTAATATTGAAAGGTATTTGGCTTGTCCAACTTCTCTAGCTGTGTTCATAAATCAAGATAATCATTATCAGCAGAATAAACAAAAGAAAAAAATCATAAAATATGAGTAAGATGTGAAAGAATATTTCTAAAAATACAATGCTAATGAAAAACATAAAACTATTATTTTATTTTATTTTTCCAAAGTAATTTATTGGCTCTTGAAGAATATTTCCAGATTTGTTTCCCTTGCAGGATACTTAAGGACTACGAAGATGGATTAATATTTTGGCTCTGAAGTCTTAAGGTTACCTATATTTTCAAATCAAGCTTTCTCTTGTTAGAAGTTTATAAAAATAAAATTGTTTTATTCAGTGCCTTCACCGAGACTTCATTGTTATCTTTGCTGGGGAGTAATCTATAATTTCTTCAAAATTTGGGGCTTTTAAAATGTGATTTAAATATCTGCTAATCACAATATAAAACGCATTTAAGTGGCTCTCTCTTTTATTCTTACCACCTTGAACAGTATTCTGGTCTCGGGGGACTGACACCAAATTGACAAACCACAGCAAAATCGCTCCTACACTGAACCTGGGAGATAAACTGGCTGAGTGACAGGTGGGACTAATCAGTCCATAGGTAAAAATCGAGATTGGATTTGATGAGGGGATTTCTTGATCCGTGGTGGATTCAATCCTCTTTTCAATATACTGAAAGCCATTTTTGCCAAGTTTGATTTTCATTATTTCCCAACCCTCACTCTGTCAGTTTTCTGCAAGGGGATGTCTCACCCCTGGCTTTCCCTAATTCTACAGCTAACCAAATAGCCTGAGGAAAAGATTCGGAGTTAACAAAGGAGTTGGGAGAAAATTAAATGCCTGGTCTCCAGCGAAATCTATTTTGGAGATCTGCTATTAGTTATGCCAGCAGTTAGTTGCAAAAAACTAAAAGAAAATAAAAGCCATACAGTGAGGTGGCACCAAGACAGTTATATGCAATTTATGACACTTACATCTTTGCTTTTGGCTAGTTCTTGTTTTGTCATCAACAATGGCAAAGGGAAGTGATTATTTTAATGTTCAAATTAATATTCTTATATCAGAAATCATTATGTCTCTGCACAAATAACATTTTCTTTATTCTCCAGGTCAGAAATTCTCAACAAAAAGGCATTTCCTGAATAGTACAATAGACCCTTGCTTCTTTAAGGGGTTGGGATAGGTTAAGTATATTTTGAAAAAGAGTTCCCTGCAAAATCTTCATGCCTTTCTCCTTCTCCTCCTCATTTCTGCACAGTGCCAATCTTGGTAGCTTTGACTGGGTTGCTCTGAGAAGCTACCCTGGTGGTTCAGGTCCAGGGCACTTCGCTGATGATGGGCACACTAAGGTAGGTAGGTGAGTTGAGGGAGAAGTAGGGACTGTACCCCTCAGTGGATTCAGGGCAGTGAGAGCAGTTGAAGACAACATCTTTGAATCACTGATGCAACATCCAGGAGTTCAGGGCTGTGAGGGACTTAATCCACCTCTGTTCACAAGATTAATTTACTTTAAAAAATGAAAGTAGGCCAGTAGCAGTGGCTCACAACTGTAATCCCAGTGCTTCGGAAGGCTGAGGCAGGAGGATGACTTGAAGCCAGGAGTTTGAGACCAGCCTGAGCAACACTGTGAGACCCTGTCGACAAAAAATAACTTAAAAAACTGAAACTAAAAATTGTTTAAGAGCCAGCTAGCACCAAAATGCTTATGATAAAAACAGCCATCCCGTCCCACCCTAGTCTTGCCTATCAAGTACCAACCACCTTCAATTTTTCTAGCTGTGTGCTCAAGCATGTGTCTCCATATTTTAAGTAACATGCTTATATTTTTATTTCATGCATTTATTTAACAAGTATTTAATGAGGTCCAGCTCTAGGTGCTGGCTCCCAACAGTGAAGAAAATTGTCAGAAGTCACTGTCCCCATGGAGCTGACATCCTTACTGGAGGGAACGCAATGAACAAAATAAACACGTAAAATATATACTCTGTGGTAGTGCTATAGTGAAAAACAAAGCAGGCAAGAGGGATAGGGAGCTCTGGAGTGAGGGGTACAATTTTCAACATAGTGGAGGAGGAAGGTCAATATAAGAATGCAAAGTTTGAATAAAAAAAAAACACAAGAAAAACTGGAGGATAAATATAAGTACACCCAAGGGTGAAGACTGCAGGTAAAGAAAACAGAATGCAAAGCCCTGCAGGCAGGTGCGTGTAGGATATGTTCCAGAAGGAAGGACAGCCAGGAGGCTGGCAGGCTGGGGTGGAGCGGGCAGGGGTGAGCAGCCAGAGAGGATACACGTGGTGTGCATGGGGACAGAGCATTGTGTAGGACCTTGTGCCCACTGGGGCCTCAAGGTTGCACTCTGAGTGAAGCCTCTGAAGGGTTTCGAGTAGGGGAGGGATAAGATCCCCAGATAAGACTTTGATTTAGAAAGAACCTTTCTGCTTCCCGGAATCAAAATAGGTGAGAAGTGGACGGGACTGAAAGGAACGTGTAAGGATGCTCCTGCAACACAGCCAAGAGGGGATGACAGCTTGGATCACCGGCAGAGTGGGAAACGGTGGGACTTAGAACGTATTTTGGAGGGAGGAGCTGGTAGGATTTGCTGACAGATTGGATGTGGGTGTGTTACAACGGGGGAAGTCAGGGTGACTCTAAGCTTTTTGGCCTGAGGAACTGGAAGGATAGGATTTCTACTAACTAAGGTAGGTGAGAGTTTAGGAAAAGCATGAGAGAGAGTTTGAGAGAGAAGAGCAAGAGTTCAGTTTGGACATTCTGATTAAGTTTGAAATGCCTCTTGGATAGGGTGGCCACACAGCTCGGTTGGCCTAGCACAGTCTTAGTTTACCTTACTGTCATGCCGTAATGGCTAATATCTTATCAATTATCAGTATCTTCCTTTTGTTCTCAAAAGTGCCCCTGTTAAGACGACATGTCATGGTCACCTTGCTGTTGGACACACTGCTGGGGAAGTCAAGGAGGCAGAGGAGTGTGGATTTCAGGGAGAGGTTTTGCTGGGTACTGAACTTGGGATGAGGAGAACCAACGGAGGACACATAATGAGTAGACGATGATGTCGGTGGAAAACCAGCCAAGGAGGAGGCATGGAAAACTGTGTCAGCTGTTACGTTGGGCCAAAGAAGATGACAACTATGTGTGGGCCACTGGATTTGGCTTTGTGGGAGGCAACGGTGAGGTCTTAGTTTCTGGAGAAAAATGGAACTGAAGTCCTGATTAGAAAGCTGCTTCACATTTAGACATTGACGTCCCACTACGGCAGATGGAGATTGACAAACTTGTATCTCCCATAGCTCATTATGCTTCCTCTCTGATGTCTTCTCCAATGTTGTGATATCACGTTTTTTGGTTTAAATACATCGTCTTTGCTTTCTTTATTTTTGATGCTGTAAATAATATTCGCTGCTGACCCAAGTAGTGCCCTGGGAACATTTTTTCTTCATTAACCCTTTATTTCTTTTTCCCTGGAGTTAAAAATAACTTTTGATTTTTCTGCCTTATTTTCTATGTACTTTTAGACCTTCAGCATCTCTATTATATGCCCATCAATGAAATGTTTAAAATACTTATACATGTCACTCTTTTTCCTCTGGAGGTTTTGCTCTCGAAGTTTATGTCAGTTTTTTACAGCTTGGGGAGGGGCAGGAAATAGATGCATATTTAGCAGCTGGTTGATATTTGATCTAAAACCTATCCTGCTTCCCCTCTAAAAGAAAGGAAAAAGGAAAAAAAGAAATCCTACTTTATCTGCATCTTTGAATCAGATAAAAATTGCATTATGAGTTACCAATCAAATTTATGCCTCTATATCTTATACATTTCAATGTTCCCCTTGAGAAAAAAAATAAGCCAGATCAATATCTTTAAAGCCAATTTTGAAATACATTGAAAGAAAAGAGAAAATGCCAGTTAAATTTTTTTTGTCTTGAAAACAATATTTCTTGAAACTTGATTGGTGATTTTAGAGAAGCTTGTCCTCCTGAATGTCAAGACGCAGTCCTTTTGCTGTCCTGTTAATTGTGCTTTGCTCTGGTCCTGACTCCTTTATGACAGTGGATTAGGTTGAGAACGGTTTTCCATGAAAAGCTTTTGTTCTCCCACCAGAAGAGTTGAGTGTTGCAGTGCACGCATTCCAGCATCTTAGCTCTCAGATGATGGAATGGCCTGTCTCCCAAGAGAGCTGGCAGGGCCTCCAGTGAGTCAGATCAGAGCTTTAGGAGTTGTTCAGATCGCAGTGGTTAAACAGAGGGCAGGAACCCGCCTACCTGTGTCTCAATCCCAGCTACTCCACTTACTATTTTTCTGCTCTTGGACGAGATACTCAACCCCTGGGCATTGATCATCTCTTGTGCAAAATGGGTATAATGATAGCATTGATCTCAAGAGATTGGGTGGTGATTAAATGAATCAAGGCAGGGAAAAAAATTGCAAGAGTGCCTGGTATGTGATAAGGATTTAGCATATTTTAGCTACTGTTATTATTATATTCCCTTTTTTTGTATTTTTGAAGTTTCATTAATTGTTTACTGTATGGATGGCATCTTTGACAATCAGCTGTAATCTTTCCTCCATAGAATCACTTTGAAGAATTCCATTTATGTCCTTTTAGAATAATTATATATAAAATATTAAATTAATTATATATACTTTTAAATTTATATATATAAATTTATATATTTATATAAACATATATATATATATATAGTTGACCTTCTGTATCCACAGGTTCCACAGGGCCAACTGCAGGACTTCAGCGTCCATGGATTTTTGTATTGGGAGAGTCCTGGAACCAATCCCCCATGGATATACTACACATAATAGATATAATATATAAAATGTTTATTATATGTGTATATATTTAAATATATGTCCAAAACAAAAGCTGAAATTTCACCAGTTGATTTACTCCCAAGCTACTGGGAAAAAATTAATTTTCTGAGGTTTTTATCCACTTTTCCCTTAGAATAGTCCCAAATGTTCTTGAAAGAATTCCAACTGATATATGCACAAAAATCGCTTTTTAGTTTCACATACACTTACACATACGGGCATACTTTGTTTCATTGCACTTCTCTTTATTGCATTTCGCAGATATTGCATTTTTTACAAATTGAAGGTTCATGGCAATCCTGCCTTGAACAAGCCTTTGGCATGGTTTTTCTAACAGCATGTGTTCACTTCATGTCTCTGAGTCACATTTGGGTAATTTTCACAACATTTAAACCTTTGTCATTATTATTATATCTGTTATGGTGATCTGTGCTCAGTGATCTTTGATGTTACCATTGTAATTGTTTTGGGGCCCCACAAACCACATCCATACAAGAAGGCAGACTTAATCCGTCCATACCGTGTGTGTTCTGACTGCCCTGCCAACCGCCTGTCCCCGGCTCTCTCCCTGTCCTCATACCTCCCTATTCCCTGAGACTCAACAATATTGAAATTAGGCCAGTTGATAACTCTGCAATGTCTTCCACGTGTTCAAGAGAAAAGAAAAGTCGCACATCTCCCACTTTAAATCAAAAGCTGGGAATGTTTAAGTTTAGTGAGGAAGACATGCTGAAGGGTGAGATAGGCCAAAGTCTAGGCCTCTTGTGCCAAACAGTTAGCCAAGTTGTGAATGCAAAGGAAAAGTTCCTCAAGATAATTAAAAGTGCTACTCCAGTGAACACACAAATGATGAAAAAAAAAAAAAAAAAGCCAAACAAACAAAACCCCCCAAACCCCTATTGCTGATGTGAAGAAAGTTTTAGTTAGTAGTCTGGATGTAAGATTAAATTAACCACAACATTTCCTTAAGCCAAGGCCTAATCTGAGTAAGACTCTAACTCTCTTCAATTCTGTAAAGGCTGAGAGAGGTGAGGAAGCTGCAGAAGAAGAGTTTGAAGCTATCAGAGGTTGGGTCATGAGGTTTAAGGAAAGAAGCTGTCTCCATAGCATAAAGCACAAGGCGAAACATCAAGATCTGATGTACAAGTCACGGCAAGTTACCCAGAAGATCTAGATAAGATCATTGATGAAGGTGGCTATACTAAACAGCAGATCTTGAAAATAGACGAACAGCCTTCTACTGGAAGAAGATGCCATCTAGGACTTTCATAGACAGAAAGATGAAGTCAATGCCTGGCTTCAAAGCTTCAAAGGACAGGCTGACCCTCTTGTTAGGGGGTAATGCAGCTGGTGACTCTGAGTTGCAGCCAATGCTCATTTACCATTCTGAAATCCTAGGGCTCTTAAGAATTATGCTAAATCTGCTCTGCCTGTGCTCCAGAAATGGAACAAAGCCTGGATGACAGCATATCTGTTTACATCATGATTTGCCAAATATTTTAAGCCCACTGTTGAGTCCTGCTACTCTGAAAAAAAGATTCTTTTCAAAATATTACTGTTCCTGGACAATGCACCTGGTCACACAAGACCTCCGATTGGAGATATACAAGACTGATGTTTTCATGCATCTAACACAACACCCATTCTGCCACCTGTGGGTCAAGTAGTAATTTTGACTTTCGAGTCTTGTTATTTAAGAAATACATTTTTAAATCTACAGCTGCCAAATATAGTGATTCCTCTGACGGATCTGGGTAAAGTAAATTGAAAACCTTCTGGACAGAATTCACTATTCTAAATGCCATTAAGAACATTCTTGATTCATAGAAAGAGGCTGAAATCTCAACAATAAGAGGAGTTTGGAAGAAGTTGGTGCCAACCTTCATGGATGACTGTGGAGGCAATAACTTCATATGTGGTAAATATAACAAGAGAACTACAATCAGAAGTGGAGCGTGAAGATGTGACTGAATTGCCGAAATTTCATGACAAAAGTTTAATGGATGAAGAGTTGCTTTTTTTGGATGAGCAAAGAAAGTGGTTTCTTGAGATGGAATCTATTCCTGGTGAAGATGCTGTGAACATTGTGAAATGACAAAAAATAATTTAGAATATTACATAAACTTAGCTGATAAAACATCAACAGGGTTTGAGAGGACTGACTCCAATCTTGAAAGAAGTTCCGGGGTGGAGAAAATGCTATCAAACAGGATTCCATACTACAGAGAAATCTTTTATGAAAGGAAGAGTCAATAAATGCAGCAAACTTCATTGCTGTCTTACTTTAAGAAATTGCCACAGCCACCACAACCATCAGCAACCACCAGCCTGACCAGTCAGTACCATCGACATTGAGGTAAGACCCTTCCTCAGCAAAAAGGTCGTGACTCCCTGAATGCTCAGATAACCACTGGCATTTTTTTTTAACAATGAAGTCTTTTTAAATTAAGTTATGACCAATGTTTTTTTAGACCTAATGCTATTGCACACTTAATAGACTACATTATAGTGTAAACATAACTTTTATAAGCACTAGGAAACTGAACACTTTGTGTGACTTGTTTTATTGCCATATTCCCTTTATCTGAAACTGAACTTGCAATTTCTCCAAGTTATGCCTGTACATGGAAAATGTATGGTTTTCTGGTATCTATGTGTGTTTGCTTTTTTCTACACAAATGGTGTAATACTATATACATTGTCTGTAAGTTGTGTTTTTGTTCAACAATTTGTTTTTGAGATTTATCCAAGTTGGTTTGTGTAAATTTAATCCATTGCTTTTCACTTCTGAATACCATTCCAGTGAATAAATATGCCTCAGTTTAAGTTTCGGCAAGTATTCTAGATTCTCCAGTTGCTTCTTGACTTAAGAAGCCTACAAAAGGGTGTCTGTGTCATGCACTGGAAGAAGTTACTCCCTGAACCTGAGTTTTTTAGTCCTTTTAGCAAATTTCGCATTCTCTGCTGGGCTAGGTGTTCTTCTTCCTTTGTCTGAGCAAGATACACTTGAACAAGTACCCTCAGACTCCTATCTCCTGCTTACTAATTGGTTGGATTAGCAGGAGGTCAAGGCATGGGTCCTATGCATCATATCTTGCAAATGCCCGGGGCATCCAGGTGCTTAACCCACTACTAATACCATGGAAGACAGGCATTGTCCCAAGAAGAAGTAGAGTGCATTTCTGTAGACAGGTATCTCCCCCTTTTCACTGTCTCTAGCCCAGCTGAACTTGTCTGAAATCAGACACCAAAAAATTGTTCAGGGCATGTTTTGAGCAAGTTAACTGAATCATAAAAGACAAATAACAGTCATCTGAACTGCCAGAATGGTTGTGAGCAATAGTTAATTAAATAGATCGTAAAACACTTTGTGTTTGCAAAGTGCCCTGCCAGAGGGACGGAGGCTTAGAGGCTGGCATCAGGTCAGCACAAAATCTCCTTCTCAGGAAAACAGACTTCATCTTTCAATTCATGATGCCATGAAATTTCTAATTTGAGGATTTGTGAAGAGATGCACAATCTGTTGCTTCAAACAGTCCATGGCTGGATAAGATTGGGCCCATCTGCTCATTGGGGAATGACTTGAGTGTGCTTTCTCTTTAGTATTTTAATTTCAGGTGTAGGTGTTTAGAAAAGGCAGTTACTAAAATTAGTCATATCAAGACACGATATGTAAACTTATAAAGTCAAGCTGCATGATTAGGCCATGCTGAGCAGTAATTCCATTCAGCAATCTTTGCAGAAAGTTCCAGTGGGCACACATATTCAAGACAGAACTCCAGGCCCAACTTACCCTATGGCCAAAGGGTGGAGTGGGGCTGATGAATTCCCAGATCTGGGGCTGTTTGTTGGTGGAGTGAAATTCTCCTCTGGGTTTCTCTGATCAGCTTCAAACTTTTGCTGTAAGCATCCCTGTAGACTTGAGAGGTTGTACACCATGAAAAAGTGCTTTTGTGCACAGCAGTTTGAATTCACCTAGGAAACACCCAGTGACTATGGAAGGGGGGAAAAAGGTTGATTCTCTTAGGCAATATATGTTTTTCTAGTAGCTTGGGAATATGGTAAGCAGCTAAATTTCATCTTTTTGCTTTTGTTGTACAAAAAATGACATCGAAGCCTATGAAGCAGTTTTACCTGATGCTTATCATTGACTTTCTAATTGTTCATTTTAATATATTAACCTGATATTAAGAAGGGAGGACATATCTTAAAATACATTTTATAATGAGCACAGAATTTGGGGAAGAGAGTTTTAACAGTGGTGCTGAAAATTTAAAGGTGCCGTTGATGGGAGGTTTATTTATTTAATTAACAAATGGTTTTTGTTTGCCTAGTTTATGTCAGCTCCTGTATCAAATGCAAGACTAGGGAAAATAAACATGGCCTTTGTATTTCTGAAACTTTCAGTCTCTTGGGAGGCTCAGAAACAAATAATCTTGCTAATCCATATGTAATTTCTAATTTTGGAAGTGCTGTTGGTTGCTATGAGATGTAAGACAGGGAGGAATACCCCAGCTTGGGAATCAGGAAGTGCTGCCCCCAGGATGCTGTTTGGATTGGAGATCTGATGCGTGGATAGGATTGGGTGGGCCAGAGCAGGTGGGTGACCCTGCAGGTGTGATGTGCTTTCCCTGGAAGGGACAACACATCTGGAGTCCTTCTGACAAAGGGTGTCAGCATCCCTTGGGAAACAAAAGTGAGCCCCTGTCCCTAGAGGACAGAGAGAAAGCAGTTGGGAAGAGGGGAGGCCAGGAGTAAGGAGGGACTGGGGAGGCAGGGCTGGAGGCCATGCTGAAGTCAGGCGAAAGGCAAAGGGAAGTCATTGAAGCATTTTAAAACATCATTCTGGTTGCAAAGTAAACAAGGGAATGAGAGGGGCTGAGGAGGCCGACCAGTTAGCAGGCTACTGCTTTCGTCTAAGGGAGAATTATTTTATAGGACACGCCATATGCACATACGCAGGAGGACAAAGAGAATGAAAGAGAGAGACACAGACAGAAAGAGGCTGTGTTTATGTGTTTGTATGGTTGTGTGTGTGTGTGTGAGAGAGAGAGAGAGAAAGAAAGAGGTAGAAAGAGACAGAGAGAAACAGAGAGAGAGAGGAAGAGAGAGAGAGAGAGAGAGAACTGAGCTACAAAGCTTGGGGAGCTGGGTTTTAAATTTAGACCTAACTATCCAATTCTGAGATAATTATACAAATAAGTTTTAAAATGTGCCCTTTATATCAAAATATCAGGGTGGTTAGTATATGACAATATATCAAGAGAACTATGACGCTAAGTTTCAGGTAACATTGTTTATAGACTTTTCTGTCATCTTTCAGACATCAAGAAAAACAAAAGCTGAGATCTGGCTTGTTCAAATCTTGGCTCTGTTGCTTTCTAACCATGTGAATTTGAGCAAGATTCTTAAATAGCCAGCCCTCAGCTTCTTCATTTCAGCTGGTGCTGACAGTACTCTGTGAGCCGAATGAGGTAAGGTATGCGAGGCGCTTGGCTCTGTGCCTGGTGCCTGCACCGTTACCGCATTAACTGCTGTCGTTATTAGCATGTCTATGTTAACAGCATTCCACAAATGAATAAATGATTCTTTCGTCTAGGAAAGCAGGGTACTTATTACACTGTGAATAGAAATATTTTGTATTATGTGAACTTACTACATCACGAATATTTTAACTGTATGATCATACCTCAGCAGCATGTTTGTACTATTCTTTTCTAGATTATCAGAATAATATATATCTGATATGAATAGTCTGTATCTTCTTACTGGACATTGGGATGGAGAGAAGATTAAATAAGAAGCTAAAGCCAGGTGGTCATTACTTGATATTTACAAGGTTATTTTGAGAGATTTTGTACTGAACTTTGAAGTGAAAAGTGTGACTTCCAGCTTCTACAGTAAGTTAACAAAGTAAGAAGTGATAGAATGCGGAAAGGCTCCACCCTTTTGGTGCAGCTCATGGCCAGAGGCCTGGCAGGAGCCTCAGTCCTGCTGCTAAAGCGATGTCATGGCTCATTTTCTTAAAAAAAAACCATAGAATTCATGGCAATTCTTATGGTAAGAATGTGAGAAGTACCTCAGGGCTGTGACTTGTCCAGATTCCCCTAGTGTCACTTTTTTTCTGTGTGTGCATGTGTGTGTACATGGGTGTGTTTACGCCTGTGTTTGCGTGTGTAGACTGGCTTCCCTTTCTCCCGTGGTGGTACAAATGCGGCCTTCCCTAAAGTCTCCAAACAGACTCCCTCTTTGTTCCCCCTCGGTGGCTTTGTCCAAGCCCGCAGTGTCCCCTGTTGCTTCCATGCAGGGACTCCACAGTTTCACCTTAAATAAACCTTGCTCTTGAGTGAAAGCCTGACCGCAGACCTGCGTTTCCAAGTGTCTGCGGGCACCTTCCTTTCAATGTGTAACTAACGCTTTAGATTCAATTAGGTCCGTATTGAGATTCTGTAGGAAAAAACACTTGCTTTGGAGAGGAAGATTGGAGTCCCAGGCCTACAGAGTGACTCGGCAGCTTTGGGCAGTTAGTTAACTATTTGCCTCCATTTCCTTTAGTTGTGCTTGGCCTAAAATCAGGGTCAGCCACCGCCTGGTTTTGTAAATAAAAATTTATTGAAACACAGCCATATCCATTCATTTACAGCCACAGCGACCGGTGGCTGTAAATCCTAAAATATTTACTGTCTAGCTCCCTACTAAAAAGATTCGCCAGCTCCTGGATCAGATCATTAGTTTCCAAACCTCCCTTTCCTCCTCCTCCTCTTCTTTCATTTTTCCCTCCCCTCCTTCCTTGCTTCCTTCCTTCTTTCCTCCTCTTTTTTCTTTCTTTCTTAACAGCTGAATTCTTTCTCCAAACGACAGAATCCCAGCACACAACACTGATAAAAGCAGGCCTGGTCTATTTTTAAGGTTTGGATGTGGGAGTGGTTACCTTAATTCGAAAGTCACTAGACTAAATTATTTTTAAAATTCTATAATTATAACAATGTATGTAAAAGTCCTGAATCCTGAGAGTTACTTACAGTCTTTAGCAAATAGTCAAGTGATAAATGCATCTTGGTGCCCTCTCTCCTCGTTTTCCTTCCAGAAATCCCTTTCTCTATTTTGTTCTCATCTTCCATTTCCCCTCTGTTCCTGCCACCCCTGGAAATCAGCCAAGGTTCCTAATGCCTTTGCAGGTATCTAGCTGTCCAGGAACCCTAACCGGGGCACACGCTTGGCCCTGCTGCTTGCCACAGTGTCCAAAGTTCCCAACCTTTCTGAATCTCCTCTCTGAAGGAGACATTTCTACTTGGTATTCTCCCCTTAGTATCTCTTTTCTACTGAATGACAGCTGGCTAATCAGATACATTCAACCTGTTAATTTTATAAAGACAGTTAATTTTTACTAATGGCTTAATGACTTTATTCCTCCCAGGTAACACATTTGTATTTTAATCAGGGCTTTCTGGAGATGGTGCCTTCATTAACTCAAGGAAAGGACTTTAGTGGGGGGAATCCAGGCGACATTCTGATAGTTGAAGAGGTATTTAGAGCAAGGGAAGCCACTCGATGCTGCTCAAAGGCTACAAAGGTGGCTGTCCATTCCTCCTGTAATCTTGATTGACTCGGTCTTCTATTTCATTACCAATTTTTCATTTGAGTGGGCTGCCCCATGGGCGCTGTCATGTCTCTCTCACTGTGAGCTATGTCACCATGGGCACACAACATAGCACTTTGGGCCATAGACTCCTCATCTGTCCTTGGTAGACTTATCAAAATATCAAATTAGATAACATGCATAAAAGGTATGGCACATAGTAGGGTCTCAGTAAATGTTTCTTATTTTCCCATTGACATGCCACCCATATCTCTTATGTTTAGGAGTAAGAAATCTTCATTTTAGTCTTATGCAGAATTTGTTCATTTATTGAGAGGAGAAGAATTTTTTTCTTTTTGTATACTTTATTCATTCTCAATAAATTAGCTGGAAGAGATATTAATAATGACTGAAATCAGCAAAGTCCATAACTCTAAAGGACATTAGAACACATTGAATTTGCTTCTTTATTTCCCAAACACGCTGAGAGGTTACATGGTTTATTCAGGGCTCCCGGTGTCTAGTGAGTGGCAGATCTAGAGTCAGAAACTGTACCTCTCAAACTCCCAGTTTTCCCCAAGTCAACAAACAAACCACATACTTTCTTCCCTGAGACTTGTATCCTATAGCAAAGAAAATACTGGATCAGAAACTTGCATTGGGCACCACACATGTAGAGATGTGCTTGGCATACCTACAAGACAGGTAAGGTTGCACATTTCATCTATCTGTGACCCAGGAAATGGTCAAGCTCCCGAATCTACTTAATGAAATACGAAAATAGGTCATTTTACCTTGACTATCGTTTCGCGTCTGCGTTTAAAGTCTGCTTCTGTAAAATGCCAATGAAATCTGCCTTCATCACATTTATTATAGGATGAAAACTGAGCTTCTGCATGGCAGTGGCATAACTCCGGGGGAGTCACCCTGCCACTTGAACTTTAAATAGGCCTCTTATGCTGCGTTCATTTCTCCATGCAAAGCACTCTCCCCGTTGCTGCATAGCCTGACAAAAAAGTGGCCAGGCACAGCTGCCTCCCTGCGCCATCTCATTTGGGGTAATAACCCGGCAGGCTGCAGGTCTTTCTTTCCACCCCTCTTCCCAACCCCCCTGCGCAACTGTTTGAATCTCTCCTTGTACCAGCTGCCCCACCCTCCCTTTCAAAAATTGCTTTCAGTAATTACTACAGCTCAAGGATGCTGTCCAATCTGAAATAGCTAATGAGAACCAGTCCTTCAATCTAAACTGTAATCAGCTTATAACAAGCTCCCTTTTCCTGTGCTTCATTATGGTGACACAATCTATTTTTCATACCTCAAAATGATAAGGCAGAGTTGGGGCAAAAGAATCGCTCTCTATCGCCAGGCTTGCATGAAAGGAAGACGGGCTTAAGTGTGCAGAATTGATTTATTTGCATGCTTCTATTGCCTTGGTGGCTGCATCTTTGAAAGAAGCTAATATTGTATTTTTGATTTGGCCCTAAGAACAGTAGGGCCTGGCAATCAAGCATGCTTATTACAACCAGGAAGGGAAAAAAAAAAAAGTAGCCCTGCGCAGCTCAAGAGCATCACGATTTATTTGGACATGTGCAGACTTGGAGCAGAAAGTATTTTAAATTCTGTTGGAGAACCTGACAATCCTGTCTTTATCTGTGTGTTTATTCTCCCTGAAATTTGTGTGATAGTTACCTGTAACCCCACTAGCTACTTACCTGCTTTTCTTTTTTCTTTGCACCTTGTAAATCCTTCATTGTTTATTTTCAAAGAACCAACACGGAAGGCACCGACCACAGGGATTCTCACTGGAAGTTTGGGGAATCTGCTTGACTAATGTTGTACAATCTGTTGATAAACACCCAGGCTATTTTAATCTCCTTTCCTGGTTTATCCTCCTGAGTTAATTTCCAAACTGTCATTTTTTTGCCTGGTGTGATTAAAGTTCGGCCCGTTTAAGCGTCCGCATTCTCCTGGCGTGATTTCCTAGGCACCGAGGCTGCGGCAGAGCATGCCTATTAATCCTGCCCTAATGATTAAAGCATCTGAGGAGCTGCAACATTTGATGGGTTAATACTGGTAGCTGAGTCCTTGGATTTAATCCAATTCAGTCATCACTTTGAATGAGGCAGTTTGATGAGCTTCAGTAAGGCTGGGACTGCTGTCATTGTCCGTTTGAGACTCCAAATACTAGGAAAAAATAAAAGCCAGTCTGCTACAGCTAGACAGGTCCTAGAAGTATGTATGTCAATAACATAAAGATATAAAATGCAGATTGGGGTATCTTTGTTATGTAATTGTTAATAAGCAGAAAAACCTCACAAAGAACTCTCTGCCCTATTCAACTTATCTCGCTGCTCACAACAGAAAACAATAACAAAAAAATTAGAATACGGCAGCCGGTTTTTAAAAGTTGCTTTTCCCTGCTTTGTCTAAAAATGCGTAAAAGATGAGGCGAAATTAGAAAATCTTTTACCCGATCTTTTCATTTGTATAAAATAAATGCACACAACTCATTTAAAGTGGGAGGCTTGCAAATTTTCTCATTAGACACAATAACCAGTAAGCTGGTATCTCAACTCAAGTGGAATCTTCATCAGGCAATTAGGGAAGGTGGTTCTCGGCTGCCTCTTCATCTTCAAGAGCGCTGGGATCCAGCTTGCTTTTAAAACAGTGAGGCTGTCAGTGGACTCAGACTGAGCATCTGCACTTCAGGCGAGTCCATAAATTAACTTCTAGTACTTACGGCATTCTGAAAGAATGAAGCTTTCATTGGAATTCATGGTTTGTCTGTTTCAGGAATGTTATGTAACCATGCCTGTTACACAGGGAGAATTTTCTACTTCCAATGTTTGCAGGAAGGATATTTTCTTGCCAAAGCAAGACATTATAGACATTACATTATTATACTACATCCTCTCTCTCTCTCTCTCATTGAAGGTGACCATCTGAAAACATGTAAAGTGGAATACCTTTACAACCTGGCGTCAGGGGATGGAATTCACAGCCTCCTCCTGACTCTTCAACTAGGCCTTTCTGTCTTTCTTTTTTTTTTTTTATGGTCAATCTTTTTAATTTAATTTATTTTTATTTTTTTTTTATTTCAGCATATTATGGGGGTACAGATGATTAGGTTACGTGTGATGCCCTTGCCCTCCCTCCCCCCCAAGTCCGAGCTTCAAGTGTGTCCATCCCCCCGGGAGGTGCGCATTGCACTCATTGTTTGTGCATATGCCCATTCCCTCCTCCCCTCTCCCTCCTCCCCCTGCCTGACATCCAATAGATGTTATTCTTATATCTGCACTTAAATGTTGATCAGCTAATACCAGTTCGATGGTGAGTACATGTGGTGCTTGTTTTCCCATTCTTGGGATACTTCGCTTAGTAGAATGTGTTCCAGTGCTTTCCAGGAGAATACAAGAGGTGCTATATCACCATTGTTTCTTAAAGCTGAATAGTACTCCATGGTATACATATACCACAGTTTATTGATCCACTCATGTATTGATGGGCATTTGGGTTGTTTCCATTTCTTTGCAATTGTGAATTGTGCTGCTATGAACATTCGAGTGCAGGTGTCTTTTTCATAGAGCGACTTTTGTTCTTTTGGGTAGATGCCCCAACTAGGCCTTTCTTGTTTGAGTGTTAAATTTAAGGGAACGTGAGTCAGAATATCTGGATTTATATGTTACTGAATTATTTTCTTAAGGAGCATTGATTTCTGATATCTGCTGTCCTTATCATACTTTATGCACCTGCCAATGAGTGTCGTGATTCTGATTTGTACTGAAAATAAAAACACCAGTTTGCTGATTCACATATAGATCTTTGCTAAAGATGAAAATGAAAGCACCAAGGCGTTTCAGAAATAATATAAATTTATAATCCTGTTTAGTTACTTTTATCTTAGCCACCATATCCATAATATAACATGTGGTAGATCTTTATTCTTAATTAAGAGTATTTATTGACACTTTCTATACTGCTAAACCAGTATGTGAGGTGTCGAGGGTGTTCAGATTGGCAGCGCTCATTCAGGAAGTTTATGGTCTCATACTTGGGATCTCCAAGTAAATAGAATTTTATTGACAGTGATAAAGAAAGGGGAAAATGATAATAATAAAAAGTCTGCTCCTGAGGTTGTATTTAAAAATAATTTTCAGATTATGTTTTGAGAGTTACCTTTCTATCAGTAATGTTAATACTGGTCAGTTTATCCCTGACTAAGTATTTAAAGATATTTGCATTGTTTAATAACCAATTTAGAATTGTAAACTAAGCCTTCTCAAAATAAACCAGGGAATAGATAAATGATTTTATTTTATTTATTGTTATTTCTTTAGGAGCATGTCTTCTAAAATAAATGGTTTTAAGCACTGACTACTTGCTATACAATTTCTTAAGAGTGGAAAGATACACAAAATATTCTTATCATTAAGGAACTTAAAATTTAGTAAGAGAAATTGATTCACCAAATCAAAGCTTAAATATGTTCCATATACTGTATTTATAAACACAGTTTAAAAAGTTATGCTAATAAATTTTTAAAGGTTTTTAAGTTTAAAATAGTTTAAAAGGTTACCTAACATGCTTGAAGCTCTGACTTGGGGGCGGAGGGGGGTAAAGGCAACATACATAACCTAAACACCTGGACCCCCATAATATGCTGAAATTAAAAAAAAGAAAAAAAAAAGGTTACCTAGAAAGTTATATTGACTAGAAATATTTTGGGGGAAACTAGTTAGGAGATGTGCCAAAAAGTGAATTCTATATTTACATTGTATTGAGGGCCACATGGAAGGGGGAGAAATAAGTCAAGATAAAATGGTTTAAGGTCTGTACATTTGGATTTTAGAGCTAATGGTCCTTTGTGTTTAAATTTCTTTCTTTCTGTTTTTTTTTTTTTTTTTTTTACTTTTCTCCCATTTTCCTTCCTCCCCCTTCCCCAAAACCTGGTTGGTATATCATGTAACTAATTTGTTCCTTTTTTCTCTTTAAAATGTGAGCAGTCAATGCCCTCTTTTGTTATTACAGAAGGATGTTATTTAAACAAGTTTTGTTGCAGAAAGCAATCAAAATTCTTTTTAAAAAGTTTCATAAAATATAATTTGTTATCATTGTTAACCTCATCAGTAAGAATACCTAATGAAAACTTTTTTTTTAATGAAAGAAATTGAAATGTCTCCTTCCATTTTCAGTTAGTAGTTTTAATATGAAGTGATCATGGACTAATATTTCAGATAGTGACTTAATGGCAATGGAATTTTAGTTAAGAAAAATATAAACACTGTAATCACAAGCGGGTTCTAGTTAGCAAGCTTGTACCATCTCGGCAGAATTTAAAAACAATTCTCTGCAGGTTTATTAGCCTAACATCTAGGTCTCAGTTATGCATTTTCTTCTCAGAGTCCATTTGATCAGCTGGGCAAAAACCAGATTTTGGGCTGGCCTGGAACTGAAAATGATGACATACCAAACATCCCCAAAAGGGAGAGAGAGATGAAATTAAAGAAGCGTTGTCCACTGCTAAAAATCTCTAAATTGAGCAATATATTGACATGGTGATCGAAAGTGGCCATGAGCCATTGCTATGGGTCTGGGTAGTGGCACCAGGGCAGCTCATACTTTGCCTTCAGAGTCAGAGTGAACCCAAAACATGTGGCAGGAGATGGTGCAAAGTGGGACATGCAGAGAAAGGAAGTGGAGAGCCCCAGTATGTGGGCTAGCGTCTTGGAATTTCTCTTTAGGCCAGTCAAAACAGAGGTACACATTGTTAATAGTAATAGTATTAATAATACTAATGACCTCTTCATGGCTTTGTCATGCCGAAGGGGATGTCTGGAAGTGGGGGTATGTAAGCTGAGACAGGAAAGACAGCAAACATTGAATATTAGGAAATAGAGTAAGGACATTCAAGGCAGAGCGAACAGTACATAGAGAAGAAACACTTGTGAGTTATTCAAATTACACATTGTGGAAACCATCTACAACCACTTTAAGTAGCTGCAATTGACAACTACAATGTGTCAACAATGTTCTTTTACTAAGAAAAAATAGTGCAAAGAAATATATTAGGGTACCTATAGCATTTATTCATACTTACTTTCCACCGTGGGACTCAATCTGTACAGTGACATCACTGAATATCACAGAACCAAGAAAAATGGTTGGTAATTCTATAAATCTACGGACTGGAGAATGTTGGTACAAACAACAAAACCACGAGAGGTTGTCGGGTTCATCACGATCAGTATTCAGCTGGGAAAAAGTACAGTAATACTAAAAGTACATAGAGTCACTGATTGTTAATTAAAACATAAAAAGAATAAAAAAAAATCCTGCTTGATTTAGAATCATGGTCACAGTCTTAAAGATTTTCTCTTTTTAGACCAAAGTAAATGCAGCTCTGAGAGGACATTCTCTGTTTGAGTCATACTGACAAAACTCGATGAATAAAGATGGAAAGATCACACTGGAACAGTTTCTACCTCCTGGGGATGATCAAAATTTTAAAAAGAACAAAAAAGCCATGTTTTTTTTTTTTTTTTTTACTGTCCAATCCCTTTTTGAATTAAAATAAACATAGAATGCTTGGCAAATTGTCTCAACATTAGCAACATATTTTCTCTTAATGCAATAGCTTTTAATCACCCTTTCACTTTTTAGATTTGAAATGTTTTTAAGCATGGTTTTGGTCTGGGGTAATTTTTACCTCCCTCAGTTGTTCATGGGGAGAAGTGTAATCTTCTAGTGATTAACACATATTTATTGAACATACTTTCTATGAGTAAATTACTATGCCAGATGTTATGAGGATTATAGCAACTTATTTTACTTTTTAAATACTGTCCTAGCTTTCCAAGGATGTACGATCTGTGCATTGGGAGGGTGGTGAGTTAGCACATGAATTACACATAATAAGCCCACATAATAAGTGCTGTAGAGTAGAAGGTCAGTATTCATATGAATTACACATAATAAGCCCACATAATAAGTGCTGTAGAGTAGAAGGTCAGTATTCATTGTTCCTGGCACTGTGTATCTGGGAGGGCTCCTTGGAGGAGGCCTATTTATTTGTTGAGGGTATTATGTTCAAAGTGGTTCATTTGCATTCTCACATCGGCTTTGGCATTGATTCTACTGGAAGCCAGAGTTGTGGCTGCAGAACTCACCATGCCAGAACCTTTTTCATTTTCTAGGTAGGTGGGATCCTTGCCTCTTTGTTCATCAGCACATACTCAAAATATCTGTGTTCTGATGCAACTGCTTGTTAGCCTGATGTGTAATCTGCAACCGAGGAAAGATACAAAGGCATATCAGATTTATCATACCAATTCTATGTTCATCATGACTTTATCTAATCTCTCCCTCTCTCTTCCTTTATCTCAACCTCTATCCCTTTCATTTTCTTTCTCACTTGCCCAACTGAATTTTTATAGTGCTTTGGGGAATAACTACCAATTTACTTAGCTTGAAGGTCTCAGGTTTGCTGCATATAGGTTTTATAAGTAATTCTTTATGGATCAGTTTTCTGTTACGTCAATATTATAGATTGCATCTTTGTAGTACCTCTTTACTGGGCTTTTGAAGCTGAGCACTGAATCCTTCAAGCGAGGCAATACTGACTAGTGATTACAAAGGGAGACTCTTGAGACTCTAGCCTTGGGATCTCAGAAGAGCTGCCTAAAAGCTCTGAGCCTCAGTTTCCTTATTTCCATTTAACAAAATGAAGATTTCATAAAATAAAATGAAATGAGATAATTCATTTAAAATTCTCAGCACAGTATCTGATGCATATTAAGTGTTCAGTATAGTTGGCTATTATTACATCTACCATCATCATCATCATCACCATCATCAGAGGGGTGCCATGTAGTGGCATGCACCTTTTTTGGAACATCAATTGTGCTTGAGGATTTAAGGGAAAGACTTAAGTGATTTCATTGCTAAGTAATTTTAAAAGTATCATTATTATATTAAAACACATATAACTCTGCAACAGAATACAAAAGTCACACGATTCCTTGCAATTTTACACTTACAGCTGGAAGCCCCTGGAGGAATACATTCACTTTCCTCTGCCATTTGGGGTATTCCAGGGAAGGTTTGGAGAGAGTTGGCTAATGGTGACCACCAGAGGATAAAAAAGGGTCCCAGTCCTTTCAACTAAATGTCATAACCCATTCTCTTAAATTGCTTATTTGTCTATGTGTTTTACTCAAGAATGCAGAAATTTTTCATTAAGCTTGAACTACATTACCCAGGATAGTTTCAGTATGTTAAATATATTTTGTCTAATTTTAGCAATGATTCTTCAAGTTGGAATTGTAATATTTACCTTACAGTTGAGCAAACTGAACTTCAGGGAGGCTGAATGACTTGCCTAAGGCTCAGTCAATAAGTGAAGGATGAGAGTTTGAACTCAGTTCTCTCGGCTCTTTCCATTCTGCTTTATAGCCTCCCACTGGGTTTGTCTGAGATGGTTTGTCCACATAAAGTCTTGTATGGTGGGTTTGTAGTGTAACCTCCCTGAGCACAAACTACATTTCCCAAAATTCCTTTACCTGTATAGTTCCAAGTTAGTGTGGGCCATCAAAGACATTTTTGGGGAGACTTGGAAGGTGGAGGCAAAGGAGCGACCATATTCCTTTTCTCCAAGGAGGTCAGTGCTGGGCGTGAGACCCCACTGCAGCTCACACATTTTGTTCACCTGCCGCCTCCTCTTGCGGGCGTGGGGCACTGGCTGGGCCCTTGGTGTCTACATCTCCTGCTGGATCTTACGCTTCTACTTCTCCAGCTCCTAAGCCAGGTGCATGATGAGGATCACCAGCTCCTCCAGCAGACATGACTGGTCACGTAACCATGCGTCCCAGTGTCAAATGAAAATACAGGATCCCTTGTTAAAAAACTATTAAGAATTTCAAGATGGAAGTAGCAGAGTATTAAAGCAAGCATGAGGTCCTTCTAAGCAAAGGACCCTGTGTGACTGCAAGGGCCTTACGGGACACCTCCATCCCCAAGGTTTGAGGCTTGGAAATGGTGAAAAAGCAATGTGAGTCCCAGGTTAGTCTTGCAAATTCTTGCTTGCCCTTGATTCCCCTCCTTGAGCCTACCTTTCATAGCTGATTGCCTGCCTTGCAGTCTTCAGTCACACAAATAACAAGCTCACATAGAATAATCAGCTCCCAAAATGACATAGAGTCAAATCTCTTGTAATAATTGAGAAAATAATTCTTAATGCATATTTTGGGCTCTGTAATTGAGATGAAGATCCTAAGGTGAGAAAGTGTAGTAAGAAGTAGGCATAAAAGAGATAATCACAGAAATATCACTGTAATTGCCATTGTGATTATTGCTAAAGGGCCCAGGGTACTCAAACCTACTTCCTTTTTTTTAATTCATATTTTTTATTTTAGCATATTACGGGGATACAAATGTCTAGGTTACATATATTGCCTTTGCCCTGCCTGAGTCAGAGCTTCAAGCATGTCCATCCCCCAGACAGAACATATGGCACCCATTAGCTGTGAATATACACAGCCCCTCCTCCCCTTCCCACCTCCCTGAAACTTGATGAATGTTACTACTTTATGTGCACATAAATGTTGATAAGTTAATACCAATTTGATGGTGAATACATGTGATGTTTGTTTTTCCATTCTTGTGATATTCCACTTAGTATAGAATGGGCTCCAGCTCTATCCAGGATAATACAAGAGGTGCTAGATCACCATTGTTTTTTGTGGGTGAGTAGAACTCCATGATATATATATACCACATTTTATTAATCTGCTCATGTGTTGATGGGCACTTGGGTTGTTTTCACATCTTCACAATTGTAACTTGTGCTGCTATAAACATTCTAGTGCAGATCTCTTTTTTACAGAATGTCTTTTTTTCCTTTGGGTAGATACCCAGTAATGGGATTGCTGAATCAAATGGTAATTCTACTTGTATCTCTTTGAGGTATCTCCATATTACTTTCCACAGAGGTTGTACTAGTTTGCAGTCCCACCAGCAGTGTATGTGTGTTCCTATTTCTTCACATCCACACCAACATTTATTGTTTTGGGACTTTTTGATAAGGGCCATTCTCACTGGAGATAAGTGATATCTCATTGTGGTTTTGATTTGCATTTCCCTGATGATTAGCGATGTTAAGCATTTTTTCATATGTTTGTTGGCCATTAGTCTGTCTTCTTTGAAAAGTTTCTGTTCATGTCCTTTGCCCATT
>RJWJ010013054.1:0-40695 GCA_004363605.1 Indri indri
ACAGAAGGTCACACGGTGTATCTAGCCCATGGGTCTAAGAGAGCCTCATGGTTTTCCCACCTCTCAGAGCATCTTAGGTGTGTTTCCCAGATGTCCAAAGCAGCACAGACTGGGCACAAAATCCCATGAGAGATGAAGAGCCTGGGCAAGAAGGCTTAACGTCGCAGACCTGACACTGCTGTCCTCAGAGTTGTTTGCAGGATTGGCTGTGGGCTGGCATCTGGGAACTTGGGTTTTAGAAGGGTCTCCACCATCCCCTAACTGAGAAGAGTGACTCACTGTGACTGAATGATTTATACAAAAAATGTGGCTTATGCTGAATACCTGCTTTCCTTCTGGGAGTCTGGAATTTTGGCATGTGCTAAGCAACAGGTGCCTGTGGGACCAGCCCCCACTCAAAACCTTGCACACTGAGTCTCTAATGAGCTTCCTGGTGGACAACATTTCTCACATGTTGTCACACTCTTTGCTGGAGGAATTAAGAATATCCTGTGTGACTCCGCTGGGAGAGGACTCTTGGAAGCCTGAGCCTGTTTCACCTGGGCTTGCCCATATGTCTTTTCCGTTTGATGACTGGGCTGTTTCTTCTCTCACTGTAATAAATCATAGACATGAGGACAACTATCGGATGACACCTGGGAATCCTCCTAGTAAACTTGGCCTGATCTTGGGGACCCTCAACACATAGGCTGTAAGTGAGATGAGGAAGATACTGCAATGAGTGACCTGCAAGGACCAAACATCAACGTTCAGGCAGGTGGAGGGAGGCATCAGAGGATGCTGGTCTGTACAGATAATAAGCAAGGACCTTCATCACCTGACCAGCACCACAAAGACCCTACCACCCCAGAGCTTCCTGGGAGGGCCATGAATTGACTGAGATAACATCCCTGCCCCTTGGCAGAATGGCAGCTTATGAGAGAAATTGTGTTTAATTTTAGAAAATTAAGTTCCATTTCTATGACTCTCATGCTTGTTCTTGCTACAAACAAGCTGAGGAGAAACCCTAAATCATATAGGATTAAGGGGAGGTGGTAACATAAAGGTGTAGCTCACCCAAGTCTAGCTAGCAGGTGTCCTTGTACCATCTAAGAGTCTGTGGTCTCAGTCTCCAAATCTTGAGATTGTCTCCTTGACAACTGTGTAGTCTGGCAGCATCTATCTCAATGGGCCTCTCTCCATTCCTCGGTATGCTCAGTTCACTTCCATTACCCGCAGTCCTTGTGGCTTTGCAACTCATCCCTACCCCGACAGTCTCTGATTAAATTGTTCTAAAAAGCAAGCCAGTCCCAAGTATCTCTTGCTGTATCTTCACAGCCTTGGACCTGAGCCAGACATGATGGATACCCCGACCTCCCGATAGCTCTGCTCTTGGTAGAGAGGAAGGATAGATCTGGAGAAGGTTGTTTTCATGTATGCTGTGTGGGCAGAGACTCATCCTGCTCCCCAAGGATTGAGCTCCTGCCAATAGACTTTATCAGGTCCGTGTGCGGGACATTAATACATAACCTCCCAGCTCACTCAGCTTTGTTCCAATGCTTAAAGAGATTTTCCTGACTTTGAATCCTCAGATGGTTTGCAAAGCAGCCTTCCAGTATCCCAGCACCAGGAAGATCAGGTCCCATGGCTTCCAAAATCCCGGGTTTTTCCCCTCCTTGTCACCCAGACAGCCTGGAAAAGAGATTAGTAGAAGGAAGAGTGTTCCACTGCCTATAAAAAAGTGGGTTCCCTTAGAGATTTCCTTTGTGAAAAAAGTCCTGAGTTTTAAATGCATAAATCAACAGATTGTTTTAAAGTTCTCAGCTCTAAATATTAAACATAAAACTTAAGAACATCATAAGTTCTCTCCTGTTTTTCACAATTAGCACATTGGGCTTTCAACCTACTGTTCCTCATTTGCCAGGGCCTCCCAGAGATGGGCTGTGGGAGGGCATGGTAGTTCTTGACGTCAACCTCAAGGGCGGTACTTTGAACATTCCTGACTTCCCCTTAATAACACAAAATAGATCTATTATTCATGAGCTTATCTAAACATTTTCTTGAAGTTCTTTATATTTTCAACCTCTAATGTAGTCATATTACTCAGAAAAGAATTAAGTTTGAAGGTAGTTTGGGCCTTTGTATAAAGTCCTTAGTCGAGTAATTCCATTGTGGGTCTCCCGCAGAGTCCAATAATATCTCAAAGTGCCAAACACCATGAGGGTCCTATTGTTAAACCCTAACTGGATCCTACTTCCTCCCTTATGAGAACCTTATATAGCCACCTTTCTCCATTCTTGAGAGGTTTTATCAGCTCCCACATCTGACCTACCTCCAACTACCCCAATGGAATGTCTAATACCAAAGACACTATAATGCAATATTGGAAAAAATGATTCCTTCCTATTTTGTCTCGCTAGAGTAGCCATTGAACCTGACTTGATATTCCAGTGCAATTGCGATGAGAACACTCTCCACCATAAAGACTTCATTCATCTCAACAAGAGCCTCAACACTCTACTTTGTCTGAACTTTATTCAATTTACTCTTTAATGTTAACAGGGCACTTTTATTTTCTGCTCCTTTGAATGTTTTATTTTAATTACCAGATGAATGTTTTTGCACATGAAAGGAAACAAGAAACCAGACTGAAAACTTCCTTTCTTTCAACAGCATCAAATGTGATGAGCTTCTTTACGCTAAATACAGTATAATGGGTTATGTTTGATGTGAATAGAGTGTGTGTCTTTTAAGAGAGTAATATTCTAATAACAAGGATAAATTGAAGACAGAGGTTCACATTTTCCGAAGTGCTCCTCCGGTCGTGATCTCAACCCTGCGAATGTCAATAGAATTACAGTCATTTTACAGACTAGAGAACAAGCTGAGTGCTTGGAGACATTCACAGCCAGTCCCACTGTCTGGTTGTGATGCCATAATGCCACCAAACAGTCAGGTCTGACATCTAAAAAGTGTTCACCCCAAACTTGATCTCAAGTGTTAAAAACACTTGACTTTACACACACACACACCCACCCACACACACACACACACACACACAAATGAGTGCATGCAAAACAGGTGAAATCTGACTACTAATGTCAATTTCCTGCCTGTGATATTGTACTATAGTCATGTGAGATGTTAGCATTGGGGGAAGCCGAGTGAAGGATACACAGGACCTCTCTGTACTATGCTTTGCAACTTCCTGTGAATCTCTAACTATTTCAAAATAATAAATTCTAAAAATTTCGATTTTAGTTGTATCTAAGTTTTTTAAATTGCCTTTATTTTTCAGCAAGATGTTTAAATTTGTTTTTACAAAACGATGGATTCAATTGTCATTTACACACACAGATGTAACGATGCTCTGCTTCACTACCTGAGGGCACTAACAGCACACATGTGTCTTATTTTGTGTTATTTTTTATACTAGTGACTTCTAAAATTACCATGAACTCTTAAAATAAAATAAAAAGGAAAACTAAATCAAAAGATCAGGGCAAGGGTTGACATCTTGTAAAATTTAAGAGGGCCAGACGTAAAGCAGACATGCATGGATTTTAGTGATTGAAGGACACATGGTTCACAGCATGAGGTGGCTGCATAAGCTTACGCAGCACACAGCTCACCCAGAGAGAGAGATGCCATGGGCTCTTTGCATCCTCGTTGCAAGACAGTACCCACAATATTACTCTCTTCAACTGGGGACTCCATAGTTTGAGAGGTACATTAACTAACAGAAGTTGAAACCAAGGAGGGTGATGAGGAAATCTTTAATCTGGAGGAACAGAGATGTAAACGGGCCATTGGAGCTGTCTTTTCATATTTCAGGGGCTGTCATAAAGTTGCAAGATTAAATCAATCTACAGAAATTAGTGCTAACATCCGTGATGGAAGTCAGAGAACCAAAGACCATTCTACTTTATATAAGGAAGACTAAGAGTCTCATTAAGACTTGCCTGATGCGAACACTTGCCCAAATGGCCTCCTGTGTGGCTTGAAGTCCCCATCATTTATATCACTCCTCCAGGATAGGGTGGCTTTGCCAGGGGTTCCTACTAATGGTCTCCTTGAGAAGGATAACCCCTCAATTTATTTGTTCTTACTCACACAGGTTCGTTTTACAAACCAGCTGTCACCCACCTGTAAAAGCAGAAAGCCAGTCCCTAAAAGAATGAGACACCCAACCAAATAGCATAGATGAACCTGCAAAGCTGGCTCTGTTAGGGAAGGGGAGTTAGGAAGAAAAAAACACATTCAACAAGAAGGACCCATTCTTCCTTCAAAATCCCATTTGCAGACAAGAGGGACTTCTACCATCTCCCTTTCTTTTCCAAAATGAGCTACTTTAAAGAACCCTTGATTTTACACACGTGTGTACACACACACACACACACATTAATGCATGTAATGGGTGGATTCTGAGTCAGGCTTGCCAATCATTCTAATGTCATTTCTGGTTGTGGTTAATATTGCACTATAGTCATGCGAGACGTTTCCGTTGGGGAAGGCGTGGTGAAGGGTACATGGGACCGCCCTGTACTATTTGCTGTGACTTCCTGTGAATCTATAATTCTTTCAAAACAATAAGTTAAAAAAAAACTTTGATTTTCGTTGACTCTAATTGTTTCCATTTCCTTATTTTGCAGTAGCATATTTAATTTTGTTGACAATATACAGATTCAATTGTCAATCACGCATGCACACGCCCAAAATATCCAGCACTGAGACAAGTCACTGGATGGTCCTGCTTGCTCCAACCCCTCACATCTCCACCCTTTCCTCACGAGACATCGGGCCCAAACCTGCAGGGCCTGGTCACTCCTTGGATAGCAGGGACAGCACGGAGACAGAAGAAGGAAATAGGTTAAGCAAAGAGGGAAAGAGGAGGAAGGTCCAGGCAGGAAAATGAAATGGGGAGAAGATAGCAACGGACGAAGGAAGAAGAAAAGCTGGGCTTTCAAAAAGATAAACATTTTACAGCCCAGCTTGACTGTGTCAAGAACACTTGTGTTTTAATGGTATGCCTGCAAGCTTTCAAAACAAGTGTTTACCTGTCACAATAAACAGTTATGAGTGAGGAACACAAAACAGAGAGAAGCCGGGGCTGGCAGGCTGCCAGCCCTGCCATGTGCTGCGCTGTGCTGAGTCTGTCACCCAGGCAGCGGCAGCGCAGCCTCTCTGTCGTCTCCACCCATGACAGCCGCTGCCACAGGTCCCCGAGCCTGCAGGGTTGGGGAGGCCACCAAGGGGCAAAGGGGCCCAGTAGAACTGGATCCTCAGAGGACACAGGGCAGCGGCTGGCCAGAGGGCAGCTCACAAGAGCCAACAGGTCCCAAGGGACGGGAACCCCCGGCAACTTCTGGAAAGACCCTTTCTAGACAGCAGGCACACAAAGTGCCACACACTTCTCATCCTTCCTCTCCTGAAATCTTCCTCACTGGCTTGTGTAGAAGGTAAGTAAAATAGTAAATGCCATCCCTATATTTATTATACATTAATAATCTGCTACCAGGAGCTGATCGTCTCATAAAAATTAACTTTTATAGAGTACCTTATAGTATACAAAGAGCTTTCATATGCATCTGCCTCATTCAATCTGCATAATAATCTCTTGAGATAAGCTGGGCAAATATTATCACCCTCAGTTTGAGGAAACTGGGTAAGTCACCTCACCTCTGAGCTTCAAAGTCTAACATCTAAGGAACAGCCAAGCAAGGACTCCAGCAAACAAACAAACATGTGGTTGTAAACAATCTATAATTCTCAAACCTGGGTGTGCAGAAGAATCTCTTGAGTCACTAGTTTAAAATACCTAGCTTTCGCAGGGCAGGGTTGGGGCCCAGGGGACAGTATTTGTAATCATTCAGGAAGCTGACCGAGAGCCAGGTGGTTCTGAAGCAGTATTCGGGGAAGCACAACTGGAGAAACATTGTCCCTAGAATGTGGGGAACAAAGATGAATCACATGTGTCCCAGCCCCTGTGAATTTACTGTCTGAGCTGAGCTGACCCATGTGGCTCGTGAGTACTTGAAATACGGCTAGTGGCCCATGTTAAAATGACATTTGGATATATTAGATTAAATAAAATATGTCATTAGGATTAATTCCACTCCTTTCTTTTTACTTTTTTTAATGTGGTTACTAGACAATTAAAAATTACCCATGAGGCATGAATTCAATGTCTACAGGACAGCACAAGTCTAGAGCAGTCCAAGGGTATCTGAAAGGCAGATTTCAGCACATCATGATGAGGGGAGTTCAGTAGCTCTAGGACAACTCCCAGGGGTGTTTTCCCCTCCCCAGTCTACTCTCAAGGGGGAGCAAGAACACAGAGGAAATGTGGGAACAGCCATAGAGGAACAGCAGCAATTGTGATGTACCCAGGCAGTCACCAAACCCTTCAGGATTACTCTGAAGAGAGCAGAGTGATAGGCCGAGCCTGTCAGTGAGGTCTTGCAAGCCATACCAAGAAGCCTGGGGATGTTCTAGAGCAAAATGGACAGTCACCGAGGGCAGGGAGGGAAAAGCTTCAAGGTTCAAATTGACATGGAGACCTACTGCTCATTCTGGCTGCAGTGGGAAGGATGGATTCAAAGGCAATGAATTTCATATCAGAAAACCAATTAGTTGATGACAACAATAGACCAAGTAAAAGAAATAAAGGCCTAAATTAGAGTAGTGGCTGGAAACTCAGAGAGTAAGCCATAGAATCAAGAAATTCCAGAAATGTTTCAGAGACCTGGCTCGGTGGGGCACGCCTGTAGTCCCAGCTACTTGGGAGGCTGAGGCAGGAGGATCACTCAAGCCTCAGAGTTCAAGTCTGTAGTGTACTATGATCTCACCTATGAATAGCCACTCCAGCCTGGGCAACACAGTGAAACCCTGTCTCTAAAAAAATAATAATAATAAGATAAAATAAATTAAAAAAGAAATAAATAAGAAATGCTTAGGAGATAAAAATTGGCAGAGCTCGCCGTATGCAAGAGACTCACCTTAGATCTAAAAACACAGTTAGAGTGAAAGGGAAATGATGGGAAAATACATTCTATGCAAACAGTTATTAAAAGAGAGCAGAGGTGGTTATTACTAATATCAGACAAAACAGACTTTAAGTCAAAAAAGTTTACAAGAGACAAAGAAGGACATTATACATTAGCAAAAGGCTCACCATACCAAGAAGATATAAAGATTATAAACATTTGCAAACCTAATAATAGACCATAAAATTGTATGAAGCAAAAACTGACAGAATTGAAGGAAGAAATAGACAGTCGTATAATAATAGCTGAAGTTTCCAACACCCCATTCTCAGTTATGGATAGAATAACCAGACAGAGGAAAGGAAACAGAGGACATGAGAAAAACCAGCTAGATCTAACAGATATGTACGGAACACTTTACCCAACAACAGCAGCATATACATTTTTCTCATTGCACATGGGACATTTTCCAGGATAGACCATATGTTAGGCCACAAATTAAATTGAAATGTGCTATATACATTCAACAGAATATTATTCAGCCTTAAAAAGGAAGGAAATTCTGACATATGCTACAACATGATTGAACCTTAAGAACGTTATGCTAAGTACAATAAGCCAGTCACAGAAAACAAATACTCTAGGAGTCCACTTATATATAATTTAAGTAGTCAAATTCATAGAGACAGAAAGTAGAATTTTTTTTTCCCAAGGACATGGGGAGGAAAGATGGGGAGTTAGTGTTTAATGGGTATAGGATGAAGGTGTGAAGGATGTGTCATCCCCAAAATAGGCTGCACTGGTATATTGATTATTTTGAGTTGAAAACATTGGAAAAACTGTAGTTTCAGAAAGGGTAGCTAACCTGTCTCTTTCTGTATACAGCAAGCCGTAAAGATTTCTGTAGAGGGCTACCCTTCCCTTACCATGGTGAAAAAAATAATCCTTGTCACCAGACTGGCAATTGGGGGCTGCAGTGGACCCAAATAAATATACTTGGTGAAGTAACCCTTATCTTCCACTAGTGTCACACAGCCCCCATGTATCTCCTAGTGACAGCGCTAGAAATTTACTGTCCCTAGCCAGATCCCCTTTGTACTGTCATTTCTTCTTAAATGAATCATTCTTTGTCTAAAATGTTTAAAAGCGTCTTGCTTTGGCCACTGCTTTGGACTTCACTCTCTTGAGAAGGAACTCATGTGCCTGTAAAACTAATACGATGTGTACGCTTTTTTCTTATTAATCAGCCTGGTATTGATTTGGTTTCTAGATCCAACCAAAGAGCCCACTAAGAGCTAAAGGGGGGTTGGAGGTGATCTCTGACTCCCCTACAAGAGTTTCAGTTTTGCGAGATGAAAAGAGTTAGGAGATGGATGGTGGTGACGGTTGCACAACAATGTGAATGCCACTGCACTGTACACTTAAAAATGGTCAAGACTGTAAATCTTATGTTATATAAATTTTACCACAATAAAAAAATGGGGGGAAAATTAGCAGAGCTTGATGATTAATTGGATATGGGAAAGGGGGCAAAGGACCCCAGGCTCTGGCCATGGTGAGGGTGGCTGGTGACTACACCGCCCAAGGAGGCAGATCCCTTATCTGCTGGGTCAGAAGGACGTGGTTAATTTGGTCATGTGTTGGTTGCACATTGGAAGGGTCCACATGACTTTCAAATAAATAGGTTCTGAATAGAATCAGCGGGATACATGGGCCAGAATTTCAGAGATGGGTAGGATGGTATTGATATTTGAGGTCATTTGTGTAGAGGGTAATTCAAAACAGCAGAGTGTTGTTCCTGAAACTCAGCATTGTTTAGTCTGCACATTGACACACTCTCATCTGACTCATATCTACCCTACTGGCTCTGTCGAGCTCACGGACCCAGGACAGGGAGCCACTTTTGAGGCCTTTTACTGTTTTGTGGCTATGCGAGTGATTTTCACGTGCAGACTTGCCTAGGCAAACTCAAGAAGAGTTAGGAAAAGACATTATGTACCTCTGTTTCTAGAACTTATTATACATTTTTTTTTCCTTGTTGGCTGAATTTACACAGAAAAACACAATGTTAGCTTTTTCATGCCTTTTCAAGTCTTTTAATAGAATGTGAGTTCCAAAGGACAGGGATACATATTCAAAATTCTTTTATATCTTCATCCTACTCCTGCCCTCAGGGATTAGCGCAGTGCCAGGCATTTAAGAAGATATTGTCTCTTGAAAAGTAGGCTTTCAATAAATATTTGCTCAAAAAAAAATCTATACTCCATTAAAATATGCTGAATTATGGCAAACGAATGGAATGACTATTCTGTTATGAGGCCTTGGGCTATATCCATGAGAGTATTAAAGTAACTACCAAGTATTAAAGTCTCCCTAAGTCCATGACTCAAATACCAACCACCTGACAGCAACTCCCAAATTTATGTTTGCATGATCTCCCCTTTATGTTCCAAATATGTGTACCCCATTTTCTACTTAAGATGTCCATTTTGATGTGTAGAAGGAATCTCAGAGTTAACATAATCAAAACAGAACTATTGATTTTTATCTTCAAACCTGCTTTTCTCCTGTCTTCCCTAGCTACTCAACCAAAAACAGACGAATCATCCTCAGTTCTTCTGTTTCTCTTATGCACCCACTTCCACGCCAGTTCCCTGTGTCATCTGTTCATTCATCCTCACAGACAGTGCTGTCTCTCTCCCCCTCCACGCTGCACCACGTGCGGTGGCGATGGAGACAGCCTTCTAACTGGCCTCGCCGCTTCCTCTCCAACCCCTATGATCCATTCCTCAGTCCTCAGCCAAAGGGAGCTTTTTACAATGTCAATCCAAGTGAGTCTTTCCCCACCTCCTTCGCATCCCAACTTTCTTTATTTAAGACCCTCTGGTGACTTCTTATTGAATTTTAAACAAAATCCAAGCTCTCGAGTAAGGCCTCCATGTCGCTGTGATATTTGATGCTGGCTTCAACCCAGATGTCATTTCCAAGCATTTTCCTACTTCCTGTCTTTGCTGTAGTCCTTCTCTCTGCACAGAATATTCTTCATCTGATCGACTCCTTCTTGCTATTTATAATTCAATTTAAATAACACCCTCCTCAGGGCTACCTTCCCTAATCACTTAAACCAATTTCAGCCCATAAGGATTAGCTCTACCTTGTACTAAAACAGAATGCAGAGCTACTATTAACAGCGTGTACCTGCAAATGAATAGACCAATGAGACAGAATAAAAAGCCTAAAAATAGACCCAGCTAAGGAAATTCAGTGTGTGATAAAGACCCATCTCAAATCTCTGGGGGAAACATGACTTTGTAAATAGGTGATGCTGGAATAACTGAATGGTCATTTGGAAAAAATAATATTGGATCCATACCTCACATCATGCACCAAAATAAACTCCAAAAGATCAGAGTTATAAATGTAAAAGCAGGGTCGGTGGGTCTGGACAGGGCTCGGATGGCTGCCTCTACTCCATGTGTCTCCCCCTTGCTGGGCCAGCTGTCCAGCTGACACAGATTCTCAAAATGACATCAGAGGTACAGAGAGCAAGAGGACACACACAAGGCCTCTTAAGGTCTAGGCTCAGAATTGGCATAGCATCATTTCTAGTTTGTTTCATTGGCCAAAACATGTCTCACGGCTAAAACCAACATCAACGAGTAGGTAAATATATTCTGTCATTCTCGAAAGAATGCCACAGTCACCTGATAAAGGGTGGGAATATGGAAAACACAGGGAAGAGTGAAAATTAGGTCCAGTGGTGCAATCTACCACATAGGACCAAAAAATTAATTTTAAAAAAACAAGAAAAAAGAAAAATGATAAACTTTGTAACATATATCACAGACAAAGAGCCAATATTCCTGATATATAAATTGTTACTTTAAACTGAGAGGGAAAATTATCAAAAATTTTTTTTAAAAAATTAATGGGCAAAAGATGTAAGCAGAGTTCATAAAGAGATTGATACTGCCCTTAAACATAAACAATGACGCTCAGCTTCACTTGTAAGAGGAGCAATGGAAGTAAAAACTGTAGTGAGGTATAATTTTTTACCTGTAAGATCAGAAAATATTCAAAATATTCACCCCACTTGCTGTTGATCAGACTTTGTAGAACAGACATTCTCTTACATTGCTGGAAGCAATGCAAAATGGTAAAACCTATAAAAAGGAGATTTTGACAACATCCAACAAAACTTCATATACATTTTCCTGTAGCCAGCAGTCCTATTTCTAGGAATTTATTCTCAGGATATGCTTAGACAATCCATAGAAGACTGATTGAATCATCTATGATATATTCACACTGCAGCATACTCTGGAACAAAAAAACAGGCATCTCTAAGAATTAAGAGAGAGTGATTTCCAGGATATGTTGCTAAGCAAAAAAGAATCTCAAACACGTAAAAGAGATGCAGTTGTAATGAACAGAAAGTTTGCGTACCCTTAAAAAAGTCATATGTTCAAGTCCTAACCTTCGATGTGATAGTATTAGAGGTGGGGCCTTTGGGAGTTGATTACATCATGAGGGTGGGGCCCTCATGACTGGGATTAGTGCCCTTATAAAAGGGACTCCAGAGAACTGCCTGGCCTCCATCCCTCCACATGAGGATACAAGAAGACACCTGTCTCAACCTGGAGGGGAGCCCCAAAGTGCTGGCACCCTGATCTCAGACTTCCAGCCTCCAGAACAGTGAGAAATAAATTTCTGTTGTTTACAAGCCACCAAGTCTATGGTATTTTCTTATAGTAGCCTGAAGGGACTAAGACAACAGTATAATACCTTATGGGGGTATTTGTGGCATGTGTGTATTTACTCAGTTTTGAAAAACTACAAGAGGAATAAACTCCAAATTAATTAAGATGGTTACTTATGGGAGATAGGAACAAGCTAAAAAGCATAGGGATGGGAGTTTTGATTTTATAACTATTTAAATATTGTACATATCCTAAAATAAAAAAAATTTAAAAGATGAATAAAGCACATTCTAAAATTAAATTTTAAAAAAATGCACCTAGCAGTATATTAAATTGATAGACCAACCTAACAGAACACAGAATTAATTCAAGTGGCTTTGAACATAGCACTCTGACTGTATATCTTTTCCTAAAAAGAATGCCAACAGTGTCGCTAAGTAGTTTTGCTTCTGCCTATAGTATTGGTGCCCTAATTATGAAATGATTTGGAAAGGTAGAGAAAAGAGTAAACATACTGAGGTTGTTTGAGCAAGGTTCTTAATGCGAGATGAGAGATACACATATGGTTGGGGAAATACGAGAACTGAGAACTCTGTTGTTGAATTTGAATAAGAAATATCAGTGTGAACTCATTTAAAATAAAATATGTGAGGTGCACATGTGTATCTTAGCATTGTGCATCAAAAAGGCCTGAAATCCCAGTAAAAACTCCTTTTGCGATTTCATTGCCATTTGCTCTCTAGGCTTCTTTGCTGCAGGCATAAACTAGCTACTCTTAAGATGGCAAAACTGTGTTGATAGTTCAGGCTCATACTTTGATTAAATGTACTGCTTTTTGTTTGAAATATAATAAACTACACTTTTGATTCGAAATCGGACATTTCACATTTAATGACCTAATACCGCCTCTCATTTCTTGGTAATTTTTCTACCCTCACCTTCAGGGTCTGTTATATTCCTAAATAAGAAGGTCTCATTTTCAAAAGAACTGAAAGTAACACAAATAGATTAATTGGGCTACACTTATTCACATGAAAAAAGGATTCCTGGCTTTGTGAAAGATTTGACTGTGGGATTAATTTAAATAGAGCAATTTCCTTCTATTTTTCAAATGTGATTAGATTTACATGCAACTTCTCTCAGGCAAAATGAACTACAACTATAACGGGATTTGTCCAATACCTCTGTTGAATTACAAGTTGCTGGAATTTATAAACTTCAGTGCTTCAGGGTTCAAAGCACAATGGCCCAGGATTCATACATTAAATTATAACACGGGGGGAGAACTGGACGGAGAGGCAGGAGGCCTGGTGGCCGTCCCTGCACCAACTCAAGTGGCCTTGGGCAAATCACATCTCCACTGTATGCATCAGATTCCTTATCTGTAACTTGATGAAGTACGGTGAAATTTCTTCTCTGGATTTTTCAAGTTTATGAACTGGTGAATTATTCAGTTCCTATTTGTCACTTTTTTTCATGCCTTGAATTAATTCACAAGAGCTGAATGCACTTACAGATATATCCATTTCCATTCAATAAAATTTACCTGCCAGGCTCTGGGTGCCCACGAGGCAGAGATGAGTAAGATATGGGAACCTGGAAGCTGATAGTATGGGAATATGGAGGGCAGGTGAAGGAGAAAGCAGAGAGAAAGAGAATCTGTATGTGGGTGGTGGCAGAGCGCATTAGAAAACATCTGAGACAATTCTTGTATCAAGTTAGAGGCCAGGGCTGGGGCAAGGAGGTTTGACACACTCTATTGGAAACCTTAAACACAGTGTTAGCTCTGCCCAAGCGTTAACTAATGCGCTGCCCTAGGTTAACTCTAGCTTCACCAAATCTGACATCAAACCTCCTGATGAATCTTAAGAGAAAAATTTCCCAATAGGTTACTTCCAGCCTGGGGAGACAGGTTAGGGAAACTCTCCTACTCCAATAGCAAGTCTGATCAACTTCCTCTTACACAATGTTAACTTCCAATCAAGGTCTAGGAAGCTGGGTTCATTAATTTTAATGAACAAGAATCCTTGCTAACAAGGCCTTGCCCAAGTAAGGTACCATGCATTGTTTTGAGCAGGGGGGGAGAAAAGAATTCTTGGAAAAATTTTTAAAACGCATGACATGTTAAGGCCAAATTAGAAAAAAAGAATCACTTTGGAATCTCTGGTTTTCTCAAGTCACAATTTACAATCTACATTTCAAGGTCAATTGAACCACTTGATGACCAATTTGGGGACAAGGAAAGAGCTACATGAGAAATTATAAATGGGCACAAGGGTTTCTGACACCAACCAGACCCTCGCAGCCACACTCGACCGAGTCTGTAACGATCTCAGGTCATTCCAAAAAGCTCAGCTCAAAGGGCTCTGTGAGCACAGGGACTGTTGATTTAACACCAGCCTGGTGACATCCATTCTGCTCCCTCTGTGGGTGGAATTTAAATGTGGGGATATGGCTCCAATGAGCTGTGAGGGGGGAAATAGTAGGGATCTAAAGTGTTTGTGGAAACCTGACCCTTCTCCGAGAATCAGGGGCTTTCTTTTCAATTCTAAAACAGCCATCCTGTTTTAGGGACAACACTCTCCATCCTCTAATGGGTCGAAACTGAGGGAGGCAGGACTTGAAGTAGGACATCTGCTCCATGGGAAAGATGGTTTAGAGGTCATTTCATGAGTGGGATAGTCATTCGTGGAGATTTGGGTGGTCATTTTGGGAAAGACCTTAGGGGAAGAAGCCTGAGGAATTCGGAAGCTAGAATTGGTCTTGAGTTGGTGTGTATGTTCAAACATAACGGTTCTCGCAGCTAACGGTTAAGGGAAGCCACAACAGTTTTGAGTGTAGGAAAAAATATACTTGCAAGACTAGACTAAATGCCTACATGGATATTGAAATATGAATTTGGCTAAACCCAGGGTAGCTGAATCAGAATTCATGGAGCCCTGTCTTAGTAGAATTTGTCTTAAGATTATAAACTGTTGGGTCCATTGTTCCCAAATGTTTGGAGACTGGAATAGATGTGTCTGTATCAGCATCACCAGGGACATTTACCAGAAGTGCAGGTCCCTAAACCTCATTTCCAAAAGTTTGAGTTTAGTGGCTCATCAGAAATTCGATCCACCCACTGTTTAGTTGGAGAAACTGAGTTGTGAACTATATATCTATCTTTCATGGTAAGTCTCCTTAAATGATCAACTGGGTCATGATGGGCTATGATTGCAACTGAGATCTTTGGCCTCCAGTCCAACACTCATGCCTGCGCTGAGTCACTTTTTTGGCTGTCCATTTGGAGGATTTCCTTCTTCTTAAATCTCCCACTTGTCTAGCTGAAAATGCCCAGTTCCTTGAATGTCATAGATCTGCCCCTGAACCCACAGCCAAACATGTGCTTTTGCATTAAACACTACAGCTCAATCCTGCACTTCATCAAGGTGCGTGCTCAGCCACGATGCTTGCACAGGCGCCTAATACATTGTGACACCCTATTACTACAGTGCCTTTGTGAGCTTCAAGGGAAATTACATTTTAAATTATAGCATACAAGTATAATGGAGAATCTAATTGTAGCAATGACAGTTTATTTATCAATCATTTATCATTTTGATTTATAAGGTGCCCAACTTGATTTAAAAGTAGCTAATGTTTAAAAATCTCAAGGCACCCATACAACCTAATACACACTGAAAGCAATAAAGTGAATAACTCCTGCTTTTGTGCAGCCCTTTGTTCAGCTTTCCCATACCCAAGGCTGAAGCTAGAAGCACAACCAGGTTGATCCCAGGCACCTCCAAGAAGCAGCATCTCAGAACCATTTGATATCAAATCTCCTCTACCCTAGAACTTGGCAGCTGTAAAGTGTCAATGTTAACATGGGGCTCAGGTTCAGCCATATTAATATATCTGCAACCCAAGTTCACAAAGTTTCAGAATGTAGAGCAGGAAAGGACTTCCAGAATTGACCTGATTTCCATCATCCTCCCTAGTTCTTAAGATTCACCCAAAAGTGCAGGTCATTAGCCCTCCAAATGCAACCCATTCCACTGTGTAGATTCACTAGACAGTAGATATGTCCTTGTTCCCAAATCGTTCCTCCCTGCCAATTCTCTGTGGGTTTGTGAGCACCTCTCTGACACTCAGCTTACCCTGATTTGGATCTAACATCTCCTGCCAAGTCCGGCCTTGGCCCTGGCCCACCGCTGCCTGGGCTTAGCTTTCACATCCTGCCAACACAGGCTACCCATCACCTGACTTCACCTTGCCCTGGTTTTCTACTTTGATGCTCCCATTCCAGCTCTAGCAGCCTTGAATGACCTCACCATGAAGCTTGGCCCCTGTTAAGATATCAGGAGTCGTGAGAAGTATTAAGTCCCAGACTTGCTGCAGCAACTAATCAAAATCAGAGCCTTCAAGGTGAGGCCATACCCACAGGCCAACTGTGGGGGTCATATAGGGTTTTCCAGAGCATGATTCCTAATTCAACTCAGCACACCTCTTACACAGTGAGCACCTCTTCTGTACCAGGCACAAACTTCCTGGGGCCCTGCCATGAAGGGATTTTCCCAGCCCCCAAGTTGTTTGAATTCTCATCTTCTACCTTCAAAAGCAGCATTCTTTCCACTACACCCTACTTCTCCAATTCAACACATCCCACTTTATTTGCTGTGTTCAACCACTTTGTTTGGAAAAGGTATTAAGTTCACTAAGCTGCCACTGTGAGAGAAGAACAGAACTCTCATTTCATTCTTTAGGGCTCTGATATTTGTCTACTAAAGAGGAATATGATCTGCTTCCAAATATTAGAACACTTGGTTGTCAATAGAAAATCTAATTTCTGAATGTCTTGATAACTTAATAATCATCACTTCTTGAATTATGCAAAAATGCTCTGTAAGGACCCATCATCTTCCCCCAGTGACAAAGACTAATCTCTGAAAATAAGTGCTAGTGGAATCATCTGCCCTCTTAAGCAGGATGTGAGCCACTTGGGATTCACACCCAAATCCCCCCATTGTATTGCTTGGAGTAAGAAGCTAAAGTTTTCCTTGCAGGCAATCCTCATGCAAACTTGAAGGCATGGAATGTTGGAAAACCAGCACTCAGCCGGTTATTAGTGGGAAGGGGCTTACCTGATTCTCTACATGGCTTGATTTCCAGAAGCCCCTGGCAACAGTTCCTTTGGGATTTATCCTTAGAACGATCTTTGACATACGGTAAGGCCTCAAAAAACATGAACTGGTTATTATTATCAGTGTTATTATTATTATTATTAAGTTCTCTTAAAATTTGTCCAATTGAATTGACTGATATTTGATCATTTTGAGGGGAACAATTTGACCCTTTGTTCTAAGAAGCTGTAATTATATTTTTAACAAATCATCACAGAAACCTGTTTTACCACACTTCAACTTTACATACAAATTGAGCTTTTGAAAGTTACATACAAACTGACCTTATAGCACTTGGATACTAAGTGGTGTATCCAAGAAGGAACAAGAACACAATCCAGTTGGGTTGCAGGAGCATGGAAGTTTCGCCCATCTCCACCCTGCCCAGAGCCCAAGTCGGTCTAGGCCAGACCAGGTTTAGGTGAAGCAGTTAAACTTCAGCAGTATCAGCAAGTAGAGATTGGAATTAGTCGTGCCAACTGTCACAGCCCTCTAAGTGGCAGCTTTCTCCAATATCTGTCCCATCCTCTTGGCACATTTGTTTTGTAGCTTATACACTAGCTCTCTGCTGGAGCTGGAAAGACCCAGTGTGAGCTGCAGACAGCACAGCTAAACCCTTGCCACTCTAACTGGTTTTTCACCTCCCACCCCCTGCCACCTAGTCTGGTGGTCAGACTTTGCCCTCCATGTTCCCAGGTGGCTGGTACCTTTCTGCGATTGAAAGTATAATGCTCCTTCCCTCCTGCTACCTAGAATCTTATACCACCCTTCACCCACTGAACTTGATCTCCTTGGAACCTCAGGGCAAAGCTCATTAAATACCCACTTAGTTCCTCACATCACCCCGGACACTTGTCATCGGCATTCAGGCTCTTCCACCCCAAGGTGGGATCAGGTATCTCCAGGCCTGCCTGTAGCTGACCTCACCTTTTGCCTCTAACTTTCAGGGCTCTCCATGAGCTATGACTGGAGGAGTTGCAGGGGGTGTTCAGCAGTTGACAGAGGGGGCTACATGAGCCTCAGTCTGAACGCTAGAAAGCCTGGAGCATAGAACACCCACCACTTCTCTGTATTCTGGCCTCAGCTCAGAGCTTAATCCTTTCGCTAGACTCTGAACACCTTGAAGGCAGGGACCAAATCTTAAAGTTTGCACACCCAGCACCTAGCACAGTCCATGAGCACCTCGTGTGCTCAGTTGATGTCTGTTGTCTAAATGAAGAAATAGCTAAATATTCTCAAATTTAGCTCTTCCATGGTAGCAAAACCTAAGCTTATTTTTCTACCAGCCAACAAGTGAGCTGCATGGTATTATTAATATCTACCTTAACAAATAGTTCTTCCATCCAACTAAAATCAAATGTGTTCGTTACAGAAAATTCAGTTTGCTCAATTAAGCAATAGGTGGGAAATGTAAATCAAAACCACAATGAGGTACCATTTCACTCCCACTAGGATGGTTATAATAATAAAAGTTAAAAATAAAAACAGAAAATAAGTAAGGGTGGTAAGGATGTGAAGAAATTGGACCCTTTGTGCACTGCTGGTAGGAATGAAAAACGGTTCATTCATCTATGGACAACAGTTAGGCAAAAAGTTAACCATAGAATTACCACATGATCCAGCAATTCCACTCCTAGGTATACACCCAAAAGAACTGAAAACAGGTACTCAAGTGAGCACGTGTACACCCATATTCATAATAGCATCATTTGCATTAGCCCAAAGTTGACAACAGCCCAGATGTCCAACAGATAAGAGGATAAACCGGTTGTGGTATATCCATGTCATAGAATATCATTCAAACATAAGAAGAAATGAAGCCCTGATACTTGCTACAACAGGGATGAGCTCTTAAACATTATGCTAATTGAAAACAAGCCAGACATAAAAGGCCACATATCATATGATCCCATTTGTATGCAATATCAAGAACAGATGAATCCATAGAGACAGAGGCAGACTGGTAGTTGCCAGGGAAAGGGGGAAGAGGAATAAGCAGAGAAACTGCTTAAGGGGTACAGGATTTTACTCTGGAGTGATGGAAATATTTTGGAACTAGATAGAGCCAGTTGCTGAACAATACTGTGAATGTACTAAATGTCATTAAATTGTTCACTTTAAAAACGGCTAATTTTACGTTATGTGAATTTCACCTCCATAATTTTTTTTAAAAAATTAAGCAAGAGGTGAATTTATTCACCTTATTATGATACTGAGTTAACACTACTAGTGTACACAATGTAGATTCTTTTGCTAGTCTTATTTTTGTCTTTTTGGACTGTCGAAATAAAAGGGATCTCTAACAGGTCTTTTAAAAGGCGTTAAAATCTGTCCAAACAGTTAAAGCCAGTCACTTCTGCCAGCCCTGCTCAAACACAGCTGCTCAGATCCTAAGCCTAAGAACATTCCAGCGCAACACAGACTTGACCAAGTGAAGTTAGCAGAGATCAGCTGTCAGGCCTGGGACTCGGTAGCTTGCTAGGCGGGGTGGAGGGGCAGCCTAGGGAGAAGGGGAGAGGCTGGGTCAAAGGCTAATGGTGGTGCCATTCGACTCTCTGATCTCATGGAACTTACATTCTAGTCACGGAGATGGACACTAAACCTAGCAAACAGCTCAGTGAATAAGAAAGGAGGTAAATAATCTTGAATAGTGAAGCTTGCTCCCAAGACAATAAACCGGGAGAATGTGCAAGACACTGGTGGGGGAGAGGGGTGGCATTAGTTAGGGTGGTCAGGTAAGGCCTCTCTGAGGAGGTGACATTTGGGCCAAGACCCAAATATTGGGAAAGAGAATTCCAGGCAATGGAACAGAAAGTGCAAAGCCTTGGGTGCAAGAGTCCATTCAGGGAATGTTGTTTCCCTCTCTTGGCATCCCACTGCTGCTGCTGGGCCCATCCAACCTTCCGGAGCTGCTCCTCCATCCTGTCCTCCACAGCTGCATCTATGAGAGACGGAGCCAAGCCAAGCTGATCTCGGGTGTAAGCCTCGCTTACGCCACATACCTGTCGTGCACTTTGCGACAAAACCTAACTCGTGGAACCTCCTCTCTCTGATTATCTCTGTCTCAGCTTGAGACACTCTCATGGCAGCAGAAGCCTCCCGGGGAATGAAACATGAAGAGTATCAACAGCAGCCACTCTGGCCGGCATGGAATGAACCCACACCCTCTAACCGTGTCATGAAACCGCATCCAGAGCTAGGCAGTCTGTGCCTTCCAGCAATTACGTAGGCAGTCAGTGAGAGCCACATGGGCCCCTCGAATGCAGGAACCACAGTGATGCAGAGACAGGGCAGCCAGGTGCACGGGGCTATGAATGAAGCCAGGAGAGGAACCCAGGCTTCCTGGGCAAGGCAGGTCTAGGGATCTGAGCCGAGATGTTCTACCCTTGCTGGCTGCATTGAATTTGCCCCTCACATAGAGAGAGGGACAACCAAGTGACTGGGGCAATGCCTCTAAACACAACCCTCTCTTCCATGCCCACGGTTTTCATTGTCCTAGCAGCAGTCAAACAAAATCTAGGTCCGTGGCAGCACCATCAAACTCTATTTTCCCAAATTTCCACGTCCTGTTCTTATTTTAACCCAATCAGGCCAGCTGGTTGGAAATAGCCTCAATTTAACATCTGATCCCTGCTGGAACGTTGCCACTGTCGGTGGGAGGGTGAGGGGACGGCACTCCGGGCTGGTGACGAAGAGGGAGGCGTGCAGGGAGGAGCAGGGCCTGGCATTTCGGGAGCTCCGGCTGCCTGAGCAGACGCACAGCTGCTCTGTTTGGCACCAGCTCGGGCACACAAAGGCCCCCGTGAGGCAGGAGCCACCGTCTTTAGAAACAACTTCTCCATAGGAACACCAAGGGGAATTCAGCCACAAAAATGCCTTCCCAGAAACCTCCTCCTCTTCACCAGTCCATCCTTCCACCCGCTTTTGAAACTCACTTCCTCCACGAAGTCTACCTGAATACCCTCCCCAAACCACCTGTTCCATTATACCCGCTTCCTGTAATCCAACACTATTTTGATTCAATTTCCGATCTTTTTCACTGTTATTTTAAATCCGTGTGTAGTAGGGGGAGGGAGTTTCTTCATCAGATTATTTCTTAAAATTAGAAATTTGAAATTTCTCAAAAGCAAGTCACTTATTTAACCAATATGGATTGAGCCTTTATTTAATATTAGGAGTGTTTATTTTCATTGCCTTATTTAACCTCCACGACAAGCCTGTGAAGCAGATGTTTTCACCGACTTTTGACATGAAGTAAGTTGTCCAAAGTCATACAGCCTGAAATGTGCCCTCCAGGATAAAAACCATGGTGTTTTGACACCCAGTCCACCTGGGGTCTGTGACACCTGCCCTGCTTTCTCCTGCTGTCTCCCTAAACCCTGATCATGTAGATGCCAAGTAAACAGTGACTGACTGGCTAACTATTGTAGCAGAAGACTATGAGAAAGACAATTTAACACCCATTTCAGAGTTCAGAAAGGAGAAAATAACCACTCAGTTCCTAAAAGCAAACCCTTCCATCAACCCATCCCGCCCACCAAGGTTAGGGGAAATTTCTGCCATCTGGATTTTCGCTCGGTTGACTCTGAAATGCTTAAGCTGGTAAAAAAATAACTCTCCCCCCTTCAGATGACCTGAGACAGGGTGATTTCAGCCTGCTGCTAAGTCCAGGGGTGAGGACGGCAGGTCAGCACTGGATCCTACAATCCCAACCCGGCTCCCTAAATATCTCCCCCAGCAACCTGGGGCAGATGGGCCTTGTCACCGGGCCAAGACCCGGAGGAGATCTGCTGGCAAAGTTCTGATCTGCAATCCATTAGTGGGGATTGGGTTATTGATAACTGAGGTCTAGAAGTTGTCAGAGGAAGATTTCCAGGGTATGGCCAGAGGACGAGTAGCTGAGATACACCAGTGGCAATTCTGCTTAGTGTCATCACTTTGCCGTGAACCATGCTTTACATAGGGTTGACTCTAATGACACCAAGCCAACTCTTGGGGGCCCGTCAAGTTGTCAGCTCTCATGTTCAAAGAAAGATCAGATCTAGGGCCAGAAGAGAGTGATAAGAAGTCAGGGCAGATGCTGTGGTTCCAGATGGGTTTCTGTGGACAACATTCAATTCTGAGAGGACCCCTCATGAGATCCAGCAGCCCCACATCTCAGCATCTGCCTCCACTGATCTTAAAGATGCAACACTCTGAACCCAGTGTCTGGCTGTGACATGAATGCAGAACCGAGAGGCAAGGTGTCACCTCCTCCTTCACACCCCGTGTTTTGCTGCGGCACTAACAGACGCCCTGGGGAGGGCAGCTGCCTCGGCAAGAGCTGAATAACAGGGGGAGAAACCAACAAACAGCAACACCATTTTTACCTGTGACCACGAGCATGTCACTTACCTTCCCAAAGCCTCAATTTAACCATCGGTAAAATGGGATGAGCCAAGCCTGCTCCACCAGTCGGTTATGAGACCAAAGCCAGTAAAAGAGCCAGCCGAGAGTCCTGCAATGGGATGCGCCTGATAAATGTCACCTCTCTTCCCCCATTTTCTGTCATCCTGATGCAAGAAGTCAGAGAACCAGCTAGGGCATGGAGAATTCCAGGGAGGTCTCCTCTCCCGGCACAGCAGAGGAACTGCAGAGACCAGGGACACAGTTCTGAAGCAGCAGGAGAGGCGGCTTCCGGGGAAGGCAATTGACTGGGGAGGGCAGCCCTGCACCCCAAGCTGAAGCTCAGGGCACTTTACATATCAATAAGGTCAATTATCAGAGGATGTCAGCTTCCTTGGTGCTGTTATTAACCTATATTGCTCTTATTAACCTTTCTGATGAAGAATCTTTCAGAAATAATTATATTAAAGCACAATTCTCCACAAGTTTAAAGTATGTGAATGTTCCGTTTCAGTACACCTGTGTCATGAGATAATGAACACCCGATGGCCCGGCTACGACAGCGAGACTCCTTCTCCTTGCTCTAGTGCAGGCCAGGGCCAGTCCTGGAGGCTCAAGGAGGCCTGCCTAGGGAGGGCTTTAGGGCAGGACTGGGAAGGGGAAAGGTGGCTTGACAGGAAGGAGTCAGGCTTCTTTGTAGAGGAAGCAATGGGCCACCCACAGGGTGTGTGTCCTGGGGTCCTTGGGAGGACCTGGGAGAGGCCTCTGCCCAGTGATTGCACCCGGTCCCTATCCCTGGGGCCTGGAATTCTTTTTTACAGAGGACACACTTTGGTCCCACAATAAGATATCAGGCATCGAAAGCAAGTCACAAAAAAGAGGAGAGACTGGCTACTCAGACATATTAGCAGACATATTAATTCTGAGAGGCCTGGGGCAGGGATCTCATCCTTTGCCGGGGGTGAGTGTGGGTGAGGTATTACTGAGGTTCCAGAACCCTGAGAGGAGGGTGGTGGGGGACTACGAAGGAGTTGAGACAGGACCAGAAAGGAAAGGGTGTCGGGGACATACTTGGTTGACCTTGCCCGTTCCCCTAACTGCCTGAGTTCCTGACGGGGCACAGACAGACCAGCCTGGAAGTCCAGCAGCCCCAGAGCTGTCACCAGCCTGTGCTTTCACACATGTGGCCTCCGCCTGGCTCTGTGCTCAGCCAAAGTCACAGCTGCAGCAGTGGCGGTGGCCTTTGCAGTCCAAGAAGGATAATTTCGGGAGCTGCTCCATGTTTGATGGTTGAGATGCTGGCTTTATTTCTCCACCACGATGCCCGTTGGAGGCAGGTGATTTACGTGTGCTCCTGAGACTCAGAGCTTTCAGATTGGTGGCTGGCACCTGGCGCACCCTCAATTTTATCTCATTAGTAGGGGATAGTGGGAGGGAACGTGTGCGAGGCAGACACAGGAAGCAGCTGAGGGTTTGGCCTTTAAAGATAAACCCCAAGTCGGTGCTGGCCACTTTCCACCCTAATTCTGCCAACATCAAATTTACTCTTCGGTCTCTCAGAGTTTTCCTTCCACAAAGAGGTGCCTTTCCAACATTGTCACAGAAGTCAGTGGGAAATGGATTTCCATTACGTTCCATGCATTCCACGTATGTTACTTAAATCACAACCTTAGTGGCCTAAATGGAGGAAAGTATTGCCCCTAAACACAAGCCAGGGAGATGCAATGTTAGACCTGGATAATAACAAACACTTGGGATAGTTACTAACACCAACCTGCTTTACAGATGAGGACACTGAGTTACAGAAAGGTTCAAGAACTTTCCCAAGATCACATGTGGCAGAACCAGAATTCACACTCAGGCAATTGGCTCTCAGAGTCTATTTTTTTTTTTAATGGTGACTCTTTACTGCATAGAGATGGTCGGTTCAGAATTCAGTGCACAAGTATGAGCTAGAGAGAAGCAAACCATGGCGAGAACTCTTGGGTGAACTGGGCGTGGCCTCAGTAAGAACTCGGCAAGTGCACAACAGGTCAGCCCCTGGGCGTGGCTGACAACCCAGGACTAGCGTCTCAGCAAGCAGGTGTCTCGATCCAGGCAGGAACCATGTGTCAGGCAGAAAGCCCAAGTTCACACCTTGAACCAGCTGCCCAGACAATGAGCATCTAGTTCTCCCTCGTGAACCACGGTGGGGACAAAAATGGTGACAGGCTCCCTGAAGTGTCTTACAGTTGAAAGTTCCAGAAGGTGAACCGAAGCCAGAAATCGGGTGCACCGAGGCCAAACCTGGTGGACTAACACCAGGCCCAAACGAAGGACCTGCCCGTGGGAGAGGCAGTCTAGCACAGTGGTTGGGGACACAGTCTAGCACAGTGGCTGGGGACACAGGTGCCAGAGCTGGCCTGCTGCAGCTTGCTTCCAGCTCCACCCATTTCTAATTCCAGAGCCTCAGGCAAATTGCTTCCCCTTTCTGTGCCTTACTTTCCACATTGCTAACATAGGGCTGTTGTAAAGGTTGAATGGGTTAACATGTGAGGCTCAGGTTCATGCCCAATACACAGTCAGCACCAAATCACCACGGGAAGAACACGCAAAGAAACAGACACACTGGAATAGGGAGAGGAAAAGCCCACCACAGCCAGCGCTGTCTCAAATGCAGAGGGAGCAAAGTGGATTCAAATACTTTTCTCTGTGTGCATTAAAGTCCCTGACACCTTAGGAACAAAGTGATCAAATGGAAACGCTGCCCCTGCCCTGGGGAGTTGTAAGGATTAGAGGTAGGCTGTGGTGACAAACACAGATGCCTTCAGGGGCCCGGCAGGCAATGGTGTAGGACAGCTATTCTCAAACTCAGCACCCCTGGGGGGCTCTTTAAAGCAGTTTGCTGGGCCCAGCCCCAGAGATTCTGGTTTAGAAGGTGGGGCCCTGGAATTAGCATGTCTGACAATTGCCAGTGAGGTCCCGTGCTGCTGGTCCCTGGCCACACTTTCCCAACCACTAGCCTAGAATATCGGGGAGAAATAGAAAGTACACAGAATTGGATGTCGACGCCTAGAAACGTGACCTCCAAGTTATCAAACCTTCAGATGTTTAAAAGAAAAGTCTTTGATTTGGAATTCTATGTGAACTATACTGATTTCTAAAACACTCTGCAGCCCAAACCAAACAAGGCTTCCCTTGTATGTTCCCCTGGCACAGCAACAAGGGCCGAGCAGTCTGTTAAAAGGCAGCGGGTCAGTGTGGACACTGACGATGACCAGGCCACGACCACAAGGTAGGAACAGAACGAGAACCAGCCAACCAGGAGGTACAGGGGACGGCTGACCATTTTTAGGACTCAACATGCTCAGCAGCTATTGTAATGTTAAGTTGAGCAGCTTGTGTTTTTCACTGAATTTAGAAGCAACTCTTCCTGAAAACACTATGTAAATGTGATGAGAAGAGGGAAAAAAAACCCTTAAAAAACGTAGGTGATATTTTAATTAAAAGACAAAGAGGGATGGGTGGGGAGTCAAGGGTTATTCAGAGAAAGAGAGATTGGGGAAGAAGGTTGGCATCTCTAACCCAACACACCTGTCCGCTTTCAAGTGCGGATATCTGAGACATCCACGTTAGGGGCCGAGAGAGCAAAACTGCATTAAAATTTAAAAAAAAAAAAAAAAACTTCTTTCTTTTTCTGTTTTTTTTCGAAAAGGTTTTCTGAAAACCAGAAAATGCAAGCGTATCGAAAACACCCTTGGAAGCTTGTTTTCATATGAATAGCATTGGCTAATGAAATTCCCTAATTGTTCATAATATTAATTAAATAGGGAATACACATTTGATTTCCACTGGAATCTTTCCATCAAACCAACATCATAAAGCTTTTTCAATGATAATCTAATTGTCCTTTGCTTTCATGAAGAATGTTACCCTTATGACAATCAAGGTCATTGTGATTTTTATACCAGACATAAAAATTAATCATTTTTTTTCCCCCAGAATGAATGTTCAGGAAGGAGAATTTGTTCACATTTTACTAATCAACTCATTCAGATAAGTAAAGATCTCTATATTGGATTTTTTAATTGCATAATTTAGATCATTAAGACTAGAATCCAATGATTTTACCATTCTAATTGAACCACTTTATTAAGATCAGTCCTCTACCAGCTGCATTCAAAGTCAAAACTACATATTTAAAAATGGGGGGAAGGTGTTTTATAGCAAGCATTTTGTTTTATTCAACTTATGTTCTTTGTTATCGGCTTGGTTTAAAGGTGGAGACTTAGATTTTAGGAGTTTCTCCTGGGGCCTCAGTTCCTTTTGGAATTGAGAACAGACACAAGGAAGATGGCCCAGGCCCCAAGCAGGCAGCCGTTTGTAAACCAAACCAAAGCTCTATCTAATACCATTGGCTTTTGGAGATTCCAAATGATCTGCCCTCCAGCTATCAGAGGGGAGCTGACTTGTGACAAAACAATTAATACTCAATGCCCCTTGGCAGATAAATGGGGAATTTGGCCAAACTCAGCCAGTGCTCCCATCAAGAACGCACTGGGTTGTGTGTATCTGCTGAGGGATGGGACACCCAAGGGCAGGGTTCAAGAATCCCTGACTCTCAAAGTGGCCTTGAAAGTCACCTAGTTCACACAGTTGTCGCTCTCTTTTTAATTATGGCATTTACTGCTATGACCACATTCCAATTCTGAGCCTCTTCCCACCCATTAAATTGACACATGCAAGGCTGTATTTTAATCTCTGATTCACTTAATTACCCATGCTGTGCTCAAGATCCAAGGCCACAATTACTGTTTCCATGGGAATAAGATTCATGGTGGCTTTTCCATCCCTGTCCACATTTATTTTAATGCCACTTTCATCAACACTCCTGGATATTCCCATCTTCATGGAATGTTCTCTGTGCCAAACCCAGAGGCTTTCAGAATGGGCCACAAACCCAAGTCATAGCCAGGAGCACCCTCTGCCCAGGTGCACCTCATCCTTTTTTCATCCCAGGGCTCAGTTATCAGTTGAAAGAATCCTTGGAAACACCACTTAACTAGTCCTCAGCTTCCTACTTGAGAAAGACATCTCCACCATGCTCTGCCCTCTTCCAGCACAGATCTTAGAAAGGATGCTCACAGTGCAAGACAGTAAATGTCATCGAGTGGCAAAAATGATTAAGCTCCAGGAATTCAGTGAGTGAAGCTATTTTGGTTAACTCCAGCACTCAACAAAAGCTTAGAAGCTTAGATATGGAGAAGTGACTAAGTGACTAGCACTGGCTTCAAAAGAGTAGTAGAATTCTTCAGAACATGAGGATGGGAAATGTCCAGGTTCCTTATTTATACAGATGAGGAGACTCAAGTCTAAAGAGGTGCAGAACGGTATCACCCGTGACAAGCTGGGCTATCTTGAGAGGACTGCCGTAGCCTCTCTGGCTTTACTTACTCATCAGCAAAGTGAGGAAAGTGACAATTGCCTCATAGGGCCATTGTGCAGAGTAGACAAGAGATCTCTCAAGAGCTCTGTGCATGTGGCAGATGCTTGCAAAGGCAGCTTCCTTTTCAGCTGCTCACTTTGGATGAGGAGCGCCAAGCAGTGGAAAGCCCATGTCTTTGAAGTCAATCAAATTCTGGGATTAAATCATGGGTCCATCACTTACCTATGAAACCTGGGCAAGACATTTCACCTCTCTGAGCTGCAACCCCCTTGCCTGCGAATGGGAACATGAGGTTCACCTCACTTAGTTGACACATGGCACCAGCACAGAACAGGCACTCACTGGACAAATGTGTTTTCTTTTCTCACTTTTTCCTGGCTCTGTTATGCATTTCTGTGTAACCTTGGGAGAGTTCTTTAACCTTTCCGGGTCTGAATTTCCCTGCCCATAAAACTAGGGGATATGACAAGATCCTTTTTGAGTTTCCTTCCAACTCTAACATTCTATGACTTTCAGCCACCCCAGGGATATGGTAATGGTTACATTACACATAAGACTTGGATGTAGTATTATGAGCTGTAACACAGGCTTCCAGAAAACTCTCCCGCTCTCCCCAGCAGAATTCCCCATTGTTCTGAGTGTAATGAATAATCCAGCACAACGTACCCTCTATCTGAGCCCTGCCCGTGTGCACAGGCCCTCACACTCTGGGCCGGCCGGTGGCAACATTGCAAAGCTACAGAAAGATGCTGTCAACACTGCCTCTTCCCCCGGCAATGACACCTGCCCATTTACACCTTGGCGTCGCCCAGCAGAACCAATACTGTGTATTTTAATTACTTCCAGCTCCCACAACGGCCTCAAAATTCACCCTCTTTTTACTCCATCCCTTTGGAACCCTAGGTGCTTTTTGTCAATCTTATGAAATGATTCATTTAAGGCCATATAACTTGCTTTAAAAGACACAAAGGTGAACAAGACATATATCTCTCTTTGAGGAGTCTTCAATCTGAAAGATAGGGGGACCAATCTTAACACACAATTATAAATTGGAAAATTTTAAGTGCTAAAATAAAAATAAAGAAACATTCTTTAAGAGAGAGAGAGAGAGAGAGAGAGAGAGAGAGAGAGAGAGAGAGAGAGAGATGGGGAGAGAAAGAAAAAACATTACTCCCTGAAACAAGACAGGAAGACTTTATGGAAAAGTGGCATTTATTTGAGCTGTACCACAGGTATAGATAGGATCCGATTTACAAGGATGGGGGACAAGAGGATAATGGACAGCAGGAAAATAGAAATTAAAATATTGAGTGAAATCACACACAGTGAATTTTGGCAACAGAGAATAATCCAATTTGACTGGGTTGCATAAAAAGGAGCAATGAAATGAGGTTAGCAAGTTTAATTGAACCTCTATCATGATATACCTGGAAAGTCTAGTTAAGGATTTTTTTTTTCCCATAGACAACAGGGAGCCACTGAAGGTCATAGAGCATGGGAGGGTGATAGATCAGTCAGTCTCTATAATAAGCTTAATCCAAGGGCCATATTTGGGAAGACTGAAGTGGAGACACAAGAAATAAGGTAGCCGGCTGGAGGATCCCTGTAGGTGACCTGGTGAGAGGTGATGGACGTGAAACTCAGGTAGTAGTCAGAGAATGGAGAGAGAAGCAAAAGGAGGAGATCCATCAATGGGGCAGGGCTGTGATTACAGAGAGAGGCAAGAAGCACAAAAGAGAAAAAGGATCAAAATCTCAATGGCACCAAACACAGAAAGAGGAAGTCAGGCAGAAGGCAAGACTAGGGTTGTGTGGGAAGACTGCCAATTTGGTTTGCCAGACGGTGAGTTTCAGATGCCTTTGAGGTGACCATGAGAGACGTCTAGGCCAGATTTGGGGACAGAGATTTGGTTGAAGGCCCAGACTGAAGGTCAGCTGAACATGGTTAAGTGGCATCAGCAGCCATGGGATTGAACAGGTTCATAAGAAAATGAGTGTCACGAGAGAAGGGGTGGGTGCCAAGGAGCGAACCTTGGGGGGAGTTACACGGATGGGGCTGAAGTGGGAAGAAGAGTCTGAGGAGGGTGCGGCTGGAGGAGCCGGCATCGTGGATGTGCTGGAAGCAGAGATTCCAGGAAGGGTCATGGGTGAGGGAGGGGATGAAGGGCGGACTGCTGCCACGTCTGTCTTCACTTTAATGCGGAAATAGTGCCTTACCCTGAAGCTCCTGGGCCAGTCTGGTGGCGGATGGAGGGGGTAACTTCAGGACAGACAGCCGGTTACTCCCCTCTGGAGAGACTCAGCCCGGCTCCACACAAGTGGGAGCCCCAGCTTTTCCCAGCAGCTTTTGTGGGTGCAAAGAGATGGAGGAAGTTTTGGTTCCGCTCCCCCCACCCCCAACAGAATCCTTCTTAGAAGAGCACAGCTTGGTCTGTAGAAAGACCTAGTGAGTCTACCGGGAGCAGGTAAGGTACTGCAGAGACTTTGCACACACAGGCACCGAGACATCAGAGGGTGGGTGGAAGCTGCTTTGCTCAACAGGAGGAGAATGAGGAATTGCTGAGTACAAATTGGAGCTGAGAGAATAAGGGACTGGGATGGGGGTGGGAGGAAGCCTGGGCCTGGGGGGTGGCAGGCGGGGCAAAGCACATTTTTAAGAACTGATGTTCCACAGCGGAAACCTAAATGCATATCACTAAATGAAAGAAGCCGATGTCACTAAATGAAAGAGAAGGCTACATACCGCATGATTCCCGTTGTAGTGCATGTCTCTATTATAATGACATTGTGGAAAAGGCAAAACTGTGGAGACAGTAAAAAGATCAGTGCTTGCAGGGGTTGGGGGAGGGAGGAATAAATGGGGGAGCACAGATAATGGGGGGAGCAGTGAAAATACTCTGTATGATACTGTAATGGTGGATATCTGTCATGATGCATTTGTCCAAACTGACAGAATGTGCAACACCAAAAGTGAGCTCCAATGTAAACTACGACCCCAGGTGGTGATGACTTGTCAAAGTAGGTTCCTCAAGTGCAACGAAGGTACCTCTGCGGTGCGGGATGTTCCCAGTGGGGAGGGCTGTTGGCGGGGAGGGTAAACAGGGGCACATGAGAACACGGCACTTTCTGCTTAAGTGTGCCGTGAACCTAAAAGTGCTCTAAAAAATAAAGCGTATTTAAAGGGGGGCGGTGGGAGAATTGATATGGATATTGCTTTTTTAAAAATACTCGTTTACATCCCTGCTCTGTAAATCTGTCTTCTGTCTTCCCTACTTTCCATTCTTTCCCACTAAGACTTTATCAAAGTGTCCTGAAGTCAAACATTCTTGGCATAAAAGAATTTTTTTTTTTTTTTTTTTTTTTTTTTTTTTTACTGTGTGAGAAATTGGTGAAGAGGCTCCATTTCAGGTGGAGAGATGATCCTCACAGGCTCAGGGTTCAGAGACAGAGAGGACCGGGACAGTCTAAGGCTTAGAGAAGTTTCAGAAATTGTGGGAAAGCTTTGGCCTTCCCCAGGCTAGACTCAGGAACATGAAGCAGCCCTATCCAGACCTTGGGGCTCAGGGAGGTCCCACTGACAGCCCACTGACATCAGAAGGCTGCAGACTGGCACAGCCGACCACAGCCACGCTTTGCCACTGCAGTCATTCTGGAGAACAGATTGGAGTGGAGAAAATTGCACCACGTGAACTAGAACCAGACAGATACGATCTCTAGTCCGAGCCCCACCATACACACTGGCTTTGACCATGATCAAGTGCTTGGACTTCGAGTTCCACCTGGTCCTTTCTGCTCTAAAATTCTATGCTTCCACATTTTTTTTTTTGACATTTGCAAAAGATAAACATTATTCATAAGCAAGCGAAGCAGTATGCAGCCAGCGGTTTTCCCAGCCACATATGTTATTGAACCCCAGAACACAGAGCATGTCTCGCCAGAAACACGGGGCTTCCTTCACTTTGGGGATCACCAAGTGGCAAACGCCAGCCCCGCCTGCTCTGAGGGCTGATTGAGCTCCCACGCTCTGCCCTGCACTGGCTGCAGCAAGCAATTTACCTGCACCCGGCAGCTGCCCGACAGGGTGGTCAGGGAAGAATGCCAACAGCCGTCCGCCGGGCCCAGAACAGCAGGAGCCACATAAGCACTGTGCATGGGGAAGTGATCTTCACTGACTTTCATTAATCTCTGCAGGGCCCTCAGAGGTCAGAGATGTTTAAACAGTGGAGGAGGTTGAACTTGCTCACCAGGCCGGCTCAGCTAATCTACTCCCCAAGGACTGCAGGCTTCCTCAGTCATGGCCAAACCACCAGGTGAGCAAGAGGTGAACTGCAAGGTGTGCAAATATTTGGCTTCATCCATGATCAAATAAATCATTTTTCCCTTCCCTGAGCTCTAGGAAAACCCAGCAAATCTCCCTGAAGCTGCCCAAGAACAGAGATTCATGCACATGAAGCGCTACCCTGCTTAAAGAAAATGCAAGGCAGTAAAGACAGTCCATTTTTACACACACACAAATCATGATGGGGATGTCAAAACCGAACTTTTCCAGTAACACATCTTCTCCAAGCATGTTCTCCTGTGCAGAGTAATAGGTAACATTATGCACGGAGGTAAAATCTCTTCACATGATGAGTTAAAATAGGGTTTAGTTTTCAAAACCTCTTTCCCATAATTATCTGGGTTCATATCTACTATGTAAGGCAAGTTACTCGAGGCTTTTATGTTTTCCCAAAAGTCTTGAGTCCTGAACGTGGCAGCAGTTGATACAGCATCGGCTTGTCCCTTCCCCAAAGGGAAGCTGATGCCAGCTTTCCTAGGACACCTCGGGCAGCCAGAGGAAGCCTTATGGAGCATTCCAGGTCCTGGAACCTATCCTGTTTCCTCCCAAATGATGCTAGACAAGCTTTGTAACAAGGGGAAAGGTTTAGTCCACTTGTTTTGTGGGCTTCACATTTACCGATTTTGTAAGGTGAGGTTCACGGCCATCTTCCTCCGCTTGACTCCACACGGTTGTCCCTGCTGCACCCATCAAGTCATGGACCTGACATGCCTCACATTCCAGTTAGAAATGATAGATGTTTGAGATGATGCATGAGCTAACTACCCTGATCTGATGACCATACATTATATGCATCGAAAAATCACTGTGTACCCCAGGAATATGCACAAGTGTTATCTGTCAATTAAAAATTGTTGAAAACACTGGGCAAATGCTTTTTATGCATTTCCTTTCATTCTCATAATGCCCCTATGAAGTAAGTTGTATAATAATTATAATTAGCCCAGTGATAACAATGAGGCCCATTTAATAAAAGAAACTGGGGCTTAGCATTGTCAAAGTATTTGCTCTAGGTCACATGGGTAACAAGTAGAGGGACTCAGATTGAATCCAGGCTGTCTACTTCCGCAACACCAGCTCTTGGCCGTGACATTCTAAGCCTTCTTGCAGAGGAGTTTCCTCAGACAACTGAAAGACGGCTCAGACACAGGAAACGCAATTTACACCTTCATCTCTGCCTCTCAGAGTCATGGCCTGCACACTCCCCAAGACCTTTTCCAGAAAGAATTGCTCATATGTTATTCTGGAAATCTGAGCAAACGCAGAGCCAGCAGCCCATGGGAGAGGCCCAAATGGCTGTGCTTTGCAGCTGTGACCGGTCCCAAGGCGAACCAACCCGTGTCGCCAACCTCCACTCAACAATCTGACTTTCTGATGCTTCTCCTTTAGAGGGGACTCTGGCACCTTCCACCAATAGCTATTAAACAGGGCTATACTCTGGGCAGTTCACCAGATGTTGGAGATCCAAAGACGGTTCAACATGGTGCCTGCCCTCCAGAAATCACAACAGAGCATTTGGGGTTCTGTGGTCAATGTATTATAATAATAACAACAACCAGAATAACAGCAGTTAATCTTGGAGGGCTTACCATGGGCGAGATGCTATGTCAAGTGCTTTACATGTAGTACCAAATTCATTCTTCATAACAATCCTGTGGAGAAAAGTACTATTTTGACTCCATTTAACACTTCTTACACATTTTCCACAAGCAAAGAGAGGTTAAGTAATTGCCCAAGGTTACAAAATGGTAGGACACAGATAAGAACCATGCTGTCTAATTCCCTAGGCCAGCTCTGTAATTGTGCACACTGAATCCCATCTGCAGGAAGCTTTGAGAATCCAGACGTTATAGTGATGTTGGCTTTAAGGAATGTAAAGGAATCTACTGGGCTGCTAAGGAGTTTAAAGACGTCTGGCAGAGGGGACGGTCTGTGAAGTTACCTTGGATTACATTGCAAGCCCCTCACAGAGTCTACGGTAGGAGAAGCATTAATAGCAGATGGCTTCCTGGGACATTTTGGTATCAGAATACTTGACTTTGAGTTCTATGTAACCTACACTTCAAGTTTCCAAATATGTAAAGTGAGAATAATAATAGTTCCCATATCTTAGGGTCCTGGAGAAGAATAAAATGAGATCATCCCTATAAATGGCTAACCACTCTGCCATGCGTTTAGTACATGCTCAATAAATGTTAGCTTCGGAAAAAAATAGAAAGTGACTTTTACCGGGAGACCTGCAGAATGAGTAATCGGCCTGAGACGGGCAAAGAGAGGAAAGAAGTAGGAGGAAGTAAAATACACAAAGGAAAAGCAAGGGATGATGTCAGAGGCAAGAGAAAGCAAAGGCTTGGAAAAGGCAACAAAAGAGATCGAGAGGGAGGAGAGAAAACATACGATTCGGATGAACGTGACAGCAAAGTGTGCTCGTGCGGGGCACAGTGGGGCAAGGCAGAGAGAGAGGGTCTTGTGTGAAGCACAAAGAGATGACATTGTTCTCTGTTCAAGCGGGAGAGGTTCAGGGTCAGGTTTTTTCCAGGAATCCCAGCCGGAGATGGTGGCTACTGTATTGCAATCTCTGATTCACTTAATTGCCGATGCTGTGCTCAAGATTCAAGGCCACAATCACTGTTTCCATGGGAATAAGATTCACGGTGGCTTCCATCTCCCTCCACATTTATTTTAATGCCATCTCCATCAGCTCTGTTGGGCGTTCCCATCTTCATGGAATGTTCTCTGTGCCAAACCAAGAGGCCTTCAGAAGGGGCCACAAACCCAAGTCACGGCCATAAGCACGATCTGCCCAGGTAATATTCATGTCCTCCCTTTTTCCCAGGGCTCAATTATCAGCTGAAAGAATCCTTGAAAACACCACTTCCTAGTACTCAACTTCCTACTTGAAGAAGACATCATGGTCCCCAGTGATGTTCTGCCCTCTTCCAGCACGGGTTGTAAAAAGGGATGCTCACAGACCAAGACAGCTGATGTCAGCAGAAGCAGAAGAGATGGAGAGAAGTGCACGGATTCCAGGGTGCATCTGGGAATTGCTTAAATACAAGCAATGCAGCCCTCTCCTCTTCCCAGCTCCTCTCCAATCCTTACTCTCAAGTTTCCCATCATTATTTATAGGCTGACAATATCTTTAGTGGAAGGATCAGATTTGACAACGTAGAAAACTACCAAATTCTAGTGGCTAAGCCAGGAAGGAGTGTCTAGGACTTGGTGGTTGAGTGCTGGGGACATTGAGGAAGCATCTCCATGATAACCAGGCTTTGATCTGGCCAACAGGGTGAACGGAGTTGCCAGACCCTGAAATAGGGGGCTCAAGGGAGAAGCACGGTGGGAAGATACTTGTGCGACATTCATGTAGAGCCTCCTGTCAGGGATTGATAGACACCAGGCTGGAACTCAGCAGCAGGTTCTGGGCTGGCAATTTGGCAATTATGGTAGGTTTGTGGCAGCTGTCTATCCCTACTTCCTTTCTTTCTTCCATCTCAGAAACAGAACCCCAACTTTTTCAGGACAGCCTTGAACCTGAGTGCATTTCCCAGGCCTAAGATGTGGTTAGTGAGATAGAATAAAAATGGTGTGAGGAAACTCTAGGAAGCCTCCTTAAAAGAGAATTCTTTGCCACATTCTCCTTTCTGCTGTCTGGGGTGCAGACGTGATGGCTGGAACCCCAAGTATCCATATCGAACCATGAGGTAGAAGTTAAGCTCTGAGTCTAGAGGGGCAGAAGGATGGGTGCTTGGGTCCCTCATGGCATTGTGGAGTTGGCAACAGCCCTCAATTACCCACCCCTAAAACTCATTGACATAAGAGACAATGACACTCCTTCCTGGCTTAGCCACTAGAATTTGGTAGTTTTCTGTGTTGTCAAATCTGATCGTTCCACTAAAGATACTGTCAGCCTACAAATAATGATGGGAAACTTGAGAGTAAGGAATGGAGAGGAGCTGGGAAGAGGAGGGGCCTGCATTGCTTGTATTTAAGAGACAAACAGAGGAAGAGATAACTGTAAAAAGAAGGAACCCAGATGAGATTGTTGAGAATTAAGAGGGCTGATGCGCAAGGAGGGCCAGAGCAGGGTGTAGGTGGGTGAGGCCTGGACAAATTCTCTGAGCCAGAGAGTTTGCTGTGACTTCTTGTGCAGAGAGAATGAGCAATGAAAGACGATTTTTGGCACAGACCAAGGGATGAGAGGCTCAGACCCCTAGGAGCCAAACGCTTCCATGTCAGGCAGCCCTGGCAGTTAGAAACCCTTTCCTTCTATGAAGATGAAATATGTCTTCCTGTGTTTTCTACCCACAGCCTCCTGGAGACACCCTGAATAAAATCTACACCCTCATCTCCAGGACAGCCCTTCTAAACTTTGATGGCGATATTCTTGTTCTTCTTTCCTCCCGGAAGAAAACTCATTAACTCTCGAATACTCATCACACCACTTGAATTACAGATCCTGCACAAGGCTGGTTAGCCTTTTCTAACTGGACTTTATCTTGTTAACATCCCCAAGTGGCCAGAAGCTAAAGCAGGCTGGTCAATCCCGCAGACTATCACCTCCCTGGACTGGCGCCATGCTCCTATTAATGCAGTCAGCAAGGCACGGGTTTCTTTAGGAGCTGATCACCCTGTGGCCAATATTGAGTTTGAGGCTTTTGTTAAGTCAGCTCATCTATCAAGGACAAACATGTTGACATCTTTTTAAATGACATCCAACCCCTCTGCAGAAGTAGGCAGAGAGATTAGATCCCAAAAGGCATTTCAGAGATGTTCCCTGACAGTGTTTGGTTAGAAATCAATTTTAATCTCTCTCCTATTATTTCAGGGTGAAGCGGGACCTAGAATATACTAACCTTATTAGCAAAGCAAATGACACATGTCCCCAACCTTCCAAGGATTCTTAGTTGTCTACTTTCCCTTGGTGACAAAGGCAATTCATGTTAAAGAGTCTACACAAATGACACTGGGGCAGTAGAGCATTGGTTATCCTAAAAATGTCTCCTTCAAAACCACATTAACAGAGAACTAGGAAAAAACTCTAGAGGTTTATCCAGAGAGGCCTTATGGAGGAGTGAAAAGACTATAAATTTCATAATTAAAAGATATGGATTCACTTCCTGACCTTGCTACAATGGAAGCCATGTCATGGACAATCAAGTTCAATCTCTCTTGGCTTCACATTCTTTATCTAAAAGAATCAGATTTTATCTACAAGAAACAGGTCATAATTTCTGCTTCTATGGCCTTGTGAGAACTGGGGATGATGAAAGTACCAGTCCAATGATAACCACTCAGCAGATGGCAGTATTAGTGTTATCTAAGCCAACTTTCCACCGGGTGCAGGGCTTATCTCCATGGCAATCCTTCCAAAGAGATCCTGATGCCTGCCCCAGTGCCCTGGACAAATCCAATGCACAGAAATATGTACTAAATGATGGGACAGATTGATGGGCAACCTCAAAGCTGTCTGTGTGGCAGGAAGAACATGGGCATGGGAATCTCTTTACCTCCTTGCCCTATGGCATCCTTGTCTGTTAAATGGGCACCATCATTATCATAATCAGACACTGGAACGTTTTACTGAAAGTGCTACAGTTGATGTGGTGGACTCACAAAGCAGCTTTGCTCTCCTCTTCATTACCCTGAAGGCTTCCCCTCTCCCAGAGTTATTCGTTCCTGTGGCTGGATGAAATTATAGGAGGTTCCAAAGCTTTTCTGGACTGACCCATATTAGTCATAGGAACAGCATCATTTCAGAGTAATGAAACTCCACATTTCATTCAGTGTTGGCATCTCTCCTCCATCCTGGGATGAGCAGGATCCTGTTGTGAACTTGGACACCTGTGGTGGAAGAATGGCCAGACCACAGTAGGCTTCCAGCTGTCTCCTCAATCCTCCTTCTCCCTCCCTATTAATCTCTCTTGGCCTCGCATTCTTTATCAACAAGAATCAGATTTTATCTACAAGAAGCAGATCATAATTTCTGCATCTTATGGCCTTGTGAGACCTGGGAATGATGAAAGGACCCAGTGCAATGACAACCACTCAGCAGATGGCAGCATCAGTGTTATCCAAGCTGATAGCTGACCTTCCACGTAGGGCAGGGCTTGTCTCCATGGCATCCCTTCCAAGCGGATCAGAGCGGCTGACTGGCCAGAGTGATTGTCCAAACCAGTTTCCCCAGGGAAGTTCTGGTTTATGCTGGTTACCCAGATGTGATTATTGACAACATCCCTGCCACAAAGGAGCGGCCATTCCTGATGGAAGCTTCCAAGCCCTCCTTCAGGTCCTCAACTTCCAGATGCCACTTCTCACAGGTTGTCACCATTAGCATCCCTTTGCCACTCCAGGGGGGCCTCCAGGGAAAGAGCCCTTTCTACCAGGTCCGGGCCACACCCCACACCCTTGTGTCTCTAGAATACGCCCATCTTTGCCCTGGCTTCGGGTGGTGTAGTAAGGGCAGCACCGACCACAGCATGGCACCTTCTGTCCTCTCTGAGTAGGAACCAAATGCAAGTCCTTATGTTTCCCAATAAGCAGGACACTGGTCACGTTCTCCACGAGCAAAGGTCCTCTCGCTTGGCTATCACGAGGGAGAAATGAAAACCACCATGGAACACAACAGTCGTCTCCCAAGGGCTGCTTCATGTGCTCCACTGTCCCTCCTGTGTGTCCTCAGGCTGAATTCTCGGACCTACCATCTCCATAACCCCTCAGCACCTCCCGCGTGGGTGGCCCAGCACCTCACTTCAGGATGTGAGGCATTTTATAAACCGTAAAGCACAGTACATGTAAGAATTATTGCAACAGCTGTCACTTCCTGAGCAATAACCACGTGCCAGGCACCGTGCCAGGAGCTTTGCATCCATCACCCACTAAATCCCTGAGAAAGTCCCACGTGCTGGGCACCATTGTTCTCTTCATTCTAGAGTGTCGGCTATTCTCTTGCAAAACTTTCCATAGCTGAAGTGCTCGTTGATCTGAAGTTGCTTGTCTATACCTTCTTCTCCACGGTTCTGAACCTGCCCCCGGTAGCCACAAGAAACAGTGAGATATTAAAGACCACACTTAAATCTTATTGAAATAATTTCTTCTAAATGTCCCAATGTTCCTGTTACAAGCTTCAGAATCTCTTCATCCTGTCTACCCTTCTCTCAGACATTCAAGGTTTGCCTCTGTTTTTCTGTGTCCAGAACACAGGTGTGAAATATTAGATAATTGATAATACCGATAATGACGATAAAGATAACTTATATCAATTGACTATTTACTATGTAGCAGGTGCTGTGCTAAGTATTTCACATACATTATTTTACTTAATCCTCACAGCAATGCTATGCGGTATATTCTGATGTCAACTCAATTTGAACATTTAAAAAAAAAACTGAGGCTCAGAGAGGTTCAGTAACTTGCCCAAGGTCACACAGATTATAGTGGCAGAGGCAGAATATGAACTGGGGTCTTCCAGATTTCAAAGCTTGTGCTCTTAACAAACGTGCAGTGCCAGTACAAATAAAAGTGTCCCTAAAGCTGTTTGCACTAAATTGAGGGCCTGCCTGCCCCAGAGGGCCATGACTTGGGGTGGACAGGAGGAAGAGTACTGAGGAAGAGCAGCAGGAAGCAGCCGCCGCACTGACTGTGTCCAGGAACGGAGGCAGCGGGATGCAGAGGCCATGTGGGCCGGACTCGAAGTCAGAAGGGCTCGGCTGCAGCGAGCGGAGCTTCTCCCCACCATAGATCACCCACCGACACTGCCACGCCAGAAATTAAGCTGCTGGAACTTAAAAGGCACAGGTTCTGAAGTCACTAGCTGTTTTGCTATGGGTGAGCCATTTATCCACTTTGAACCCTAGTCTCCTCATTTTACAAAATGCTGGGCAAACACGCCTGGTCTCAGCAGTGTTCCAAGAAAAAATGGATAAAGGAGGGAAAGAACCCACCAACCCATCAACTCTGGAGGGGGGTGGGGGGGACTTCCTGCCTTGAATCTTACCAAGGACAAGGCAGCACTGTCACCCCGCCACAGGTCCCTATCCTCCGCGCATCCTTGCATGCACACACCCATTCGTCCTTGCTAAGTGCAGAACGGCTGCTCCTCACTCATTTCCCCACCCCTGGAACCACGAAACTGCCAACAAGTCAAATTGAGGATTCATGACAAAGATTCGGGCTTCTGGGAGTTTCCGGGCTATAAAACAGTTTAGTTCCCATCAGTCATATGATCCATGCAGCCCAAGATAAAATTCGCAAGGTAACCAGAAGTCCTCTTTGGTGGTGGATTTGACTTGTCCGTGAAGGAGCCACAGCTGAAGAAGTTCCGTTAGGGGAGTGATTCCAGCGAGGATGGGACGGGAAAGCCACACACGGATTCTCATCGGAGCAGCCCTGCGTGCAGAGAGCCCCTCTGCGATGCGCTTCCAGCCTGCCTCCCCATAAAAACACATCAACAAAAAGCAAAAGCCTTCTCCAAGGCTATCCCTGAAAGGATACCAGAGAGTCATTTTTTTCAGCTGGAACAGTAATCTTCATTAAATGCTAAGACTTTTCAGGACCTGCCGTATTTCCACCTTGAAATGAAGTATGGTTATCAAGTCCTTTCCTGAGAGGAACTCAGAGGAGAAAGAGGGAAGAAATATATGGACCTGGCTACCGGCATCAGGAAAAGGGGATTTTCCAAGCAGATAGGGGTAAGGGACACAGGAGCACCTGGTAGAAGT
>RJWJ010013055.1:0-40672 GCA_004363605.1 Indri indri
GAGGCATCATGCTCTGCACGGGCTTGGTCAAAATGCAGGGTCCAGGGCCCTGCCTTCTCAGATTCTGCTTCCATAGATCCGGAGGGGGGCGCCCCAGCCGAGTTAGAGAGTGACTTATTTGGTCCATCTTACACCCCATATTCCATACAGGGAAACTGAGGCCCAAAGAGCTGACACAGCCCATATCAGGGTTCCTAATTCTCTAGACTGGTGCTCACCAAGCCTCTCCCTTCCCTTTGGACAGCACCTGTCTAGTGGGGGCATCGGCACAGCCCCCTCCGGGGTCCTGCTTCCAGAGACCCATCGGCCAGCCCCCCTGCCCCAGTCCAGGTAGACACAGAGCTCTCACGGGGCCACCAGGTGTGCAGCCCCAAAATGCCTCCCGAAGGCTCTGCCGGCATTTGGCAGGTGGCACGGCCTGGGTGCGGGGTGCGGGGGCGGAGAGGGCCCATCCTTGGGTATTTAAATATTTGCTTTCTTACAGAATGGCATTCTTCGGAATATTAGCCAATTTGTATAGAATTAGTCAGTGCCTGGCCCCCGGCTGCTGCAGGATTCCAGGCAGGAGGAATGTACCTGCAGCCTCGCCTGATGCGGAGGCTCCGGCAAGTCCCAGCACAGGATCTGCCCATCTGCCCGGGACTGGGAGGGGTGGGGGTGACACCAGGCAGGCAGGGGTCCCAGACACTCCTGGGCAGCCTGTGCCCCACACAAGTCATGAGCTGCAGCCACCAGAAACCTTCTCTGGAGCAGCAAAGCTGAGGCCACTGACTTCTCCCTCACATATATGTACACACACACCCCAGCTGAGTAAGCTCGAGGCCACCCCTGGTCCCCACGCCAATGTCCCTATGGACCAGCCCAGGGACCACCGGGAAGGGCCACAGGAAAAGCTGTTGAACCCTCTGCCAGAGTTCCAGAGAAAGCCCTGGAGTTTACACAACAGCTAAGTGCAAATCCCAGCACTACCTCTTAACTTGCTGTGTGACCTCGGACACTTTACCTCTCTGGCCCTCACTTCCCTCATCTGTAAAGAGGGAATAAAGGCAGTGCTTACCTACAGCCATGTATACACACGTGCTTTTGGACACTGTGAAGTGCTGGACACACCCTAGGAGTCAAAGCAGCACTCCCTGGGACTTGGCAAACACGCCGTGCTCCCTCTGTCTATAATACATGCACTTATGTTGATTCAATCAGCAAGCACTTAGTGAGCACCTACTGGGTGACTTTGAAGACATTATTCCTGCTTTTGGGACCTCAGTATCTCTGCTTGTAAAATGAGCAGGTTAGAACACAGCCTCTGACATTCCTGCTAGAGCTACCGCGTTATGCATCTACAACGATCATTCATGCAAATTCTTTCGCTACCAAGAGAAAAGTGAAAATAGAGGAGTTCTTGAGAGGGCAATGTCTAAGCAAAAGGAATGCATGTCTAAGAGCAAAATTTCAGGTGCTGGGAATTTCAATGTATGGCTAAGAGTGAAATTCAAGGCCAGCAAGGATTCTTTTCCTGCATGTCTGTCCTCTGTCACAGGAACCGCCGTCACTGCATGGGGTCAATTACCACTTACAGGCTGTGTGGCCTTGGTCAAGTTATCAACCTTCACCCCCTTAGTGTTCTCGTCCGTAAAAATGGGCTAATGATACTGGTTTCATGGGGTAGTTTTGAGTGTTAAGGGAGATAATATATGTGATCCACAAGTTGAGCAGAATCTCTCCCCTCCAAGTTTTTTCCTCCTTCTTCCCCAAGTCACTCTGTCCTCTCTCATTCCTCCCTCCATTCATTCCTCACGCGACGCAACGCACCGAGAACCCACTCGGCACTGGGCGTTATCCCAGGGGTGGGGGGACGGCCACCAGCACAGCAGATGAGGCCCCTGCTCTTAAGAGTCTCACATTCCAGTCAGGGGAGACGAGACACAGGGTGACCTGACAGAGTGGGACTCTACGGTCCCTTGGGGGAAGTGACGTTTGAGCTGAACCCTCAGTTACAAGCGAGAACAGCCACGGGAGGATCCGGGAGAGATGTTCGAGCAGAGGGAATGTGCCCGCACAGTCTGGCAGCAAGGAGCCGCGTGGCGGGATTAGGGACAGGGACGCCCGGGCTGGAGCCTGGCAAGGGAGCAATGCGGCGAAAGAGGAAGCTCCTGTGGGCCTTGGAGGCCGTTCAGCCCCCCAGGCAGGTCTTTGCAGCAGCCTGCCCCCGTTTCCTGGGGGCACGACAAGGCCCAGGACCCCGCGGGCAGAGACCTCTGTCTCCTTCAAGGAGGCAGGTCGGATGCTGGGGATCCTCTCACGGCCGTTTCAACTGGTCCTGAATTTGTGAGCGCTGTCCAGTCTTTTCTCCAAGGGTGAGGGGCACCGTGCCGGGGCGGGGCGGGACCCTGAGGAGCTCCCTCCTAGGAGCGGGGTTGCCGTGGGCAGGAATGTGGGCCCCTCTGGGAGCCTTTCAGGCCAAAGTCAGATCTTGAAAAGGCTCAGCCCTGTGGGTGGGGATTAGACCGGCTACAGGGAACGACCAGGATTACGGCAAATCCCTGCGGCACAAAGCCAAGCAGGACTCCCCCTGCCCTCGCCGCCGCCCCGGAAAGCCCCAGCTGACCTCAACCCCAGTGCGGGGCTGAGGCTTTGTCCTTTCCTGTCCATCAGCTCAGAGGAGCTGCGGAGGTGAGACCCCGGGCCAAAGCCCGAGGGAGTGGGAGGTCCCAACACGGCCACCGTCCCAACCCTTTTTCTTCCCGCCTCCCATGCTAGCCCACCCCCCTCCAGCCTGCTCAGAGGCTTCCAGGCCTGGAACCTCCAAATCAGTGCTCACCCTACAGCCAGGTATGATTCCCGATCTGCCTGGTTTACCCCGCATGCACCGTATTCCAAACTGGCAGCATTTTTAAAACCCTTTTATTAAGGTCTAATACACAAAAATGTAGACAAGTCATAAGTCATAAGTCTGCAGCTCGATGAGTTTTCACAAACTGCAGACATCCAAGTAAGCAGCACCCAGAAGCCCCCTGCAGACCCTCGTGGCCACTCCACCCACCCTGCCCAAGGCTAACCCTTCTCCCAGCCCTGCCACTGTGGATTTGTCCTGCCCATCTTTGAGCTTTCCATGGATGGAGCCATGCAGCCGGTGCTGTGTGGTCCAGCCTCTTTCAGTCTACGTTCGGGAGATGCATCTGCGTTGTTGCCGGTGGTGAGAGTTCCTTCCTTCTCCTTGCTGTGCAGTGTCGTATCCTGTGACTACACCGTAATCCACTGTTGACGAGCATCTGAGCCGTTTCCACCAACATGAGTGTATTAGTTATCTACTGCTGTAGAACAAGCTATCCCGAAATGTAGCAGCTCAAAACAATAAACATTTATTATTTCATCGTGTCTGTGGGGCGGGCATTTGGAAGTAACTTAGCTGAGTGCTTTGGGCTCTGGGTCTCTCAGGGGGTGGCAGTCTAGAGGTCAGGTCTGACGGCCGTCAGCAGAAAGCTCCACTGCGGCAGGGAGATCTGCTTCCAAGACGGCTCACTCCCATGGCTGCCAGCAGCAGGCCTCAGTTTCCCACCGGGTGGGCCTCTCCGCAGGAGCACTCGAGCATCCTCACAACGTGATGGCGGCTTCCCCCGGAGCGAGGGGTGTGAAAGAGAATGAGGAGGATGTCGCAACACCTTTCGTGACCTAGTCTTATAAATCACACACAGCTGCCATACTCTATTCATTAGAAGCAAGTCACGACGCCCACACTCAAGGGGAGGAGAATGAAACCGCCTCTTGAAGGAAGGAATATCAAAGAATGCGATGGCTCATGCCTGTGATCCTACCACTTTGGGAGACCCAGGCGGGAGGATTGCTCAAGGCCAGGAGTCGGAGGTTGCTGTGAGCTATGACGGCTGCACTGCACTCCAGCCCAGGCGACAGAGCAACACCGTGTCTCGAAAACAAACAAACAAGCAACGATTCCTTTTTGCATCAAGATCAGTGTCCTCAGTCCTGGGGAATGTGGCTGACGTGTCCTCCCGCAGTTCCATCAGCACAGAGGTGACGGCGCTTAGGGGAAAAGTCATCCCTCTGCATGTCAGGCCCAGGTCTGGCCTCGGCTTGGCCAAGAGCCTCTCTGAGCCCCAAGTTCCTGCTGCGAAAAGCAGGGATAACAATAGTGCCCACTCAGGGCGACTCTGAGGATTGAATTCCCAGGGAAGGCGCTTATCCCTGAACTCCATTCCCGGATGGCACTTATTCCTCATCTTTAGTGGGAAGTCAAGTCAAAGGCTTGTAGAAGATTCAAAGTAAGTCAGATAAATCTTGTTACAGAAACCCGTTGTCTTTCCTGCCTCCCCAGCAGAATGTGGCCTGAGATGCCCGACGCCCCCTCCCATGACTGAGCTTCCAGGCGACTCCCTGCTGTGGAACTGAGACCCCAGCCACGCGGGGCCCAAACACCCCTTGGATCTTGCTGGGGCCAGATGCCAGCTTGGCCGTCCGCCGCTCGGCTGCTCCTCCCAAGCAAGCACGCAGGGAGCACCTGCTCCAGGACAGGTGCTACGTAGCTGCCGCCGACACATAGCACAGGCGGGACACAGCTTCCGCCCCACGGAGCTGACCTAGCGCAGAGAAGGCAAACTGTAAACAACCCAAGTGTCTGGGCACCTGGTCTTCCAAGGTAGGGTGGGGAGGGGGAGGCTCCCTGGAGCTGGGCTCGGAGGGGTGGAGCCCGGGGATGGGGCAGGGAGAGTCAGCATGGTGCCACCCGAGAAGGGCTGGAGAGGTGGCAGGGCCCAGACCCACGGCTGACAGGTGGGTGCTCAGACGCCCTCCTGAGAGCAGGGGAAGCCGCGGACGAGCTTTATGCCAAGAAACAACACGGCCTGTTTGGTGTTTCTGAACACATGAGGAATATGTTCTTCCCATGTTCCTGGTCCCCTCAACATGCCGGCCGTTCCTGCCTAGCCAAGGAGCCGTCCATGCCGAGGGAACCTGTGTCTTGACCACTTCCTGGCTACATGACCAAAGCCAGGTCACTCACCCACTCTGTGCCTCAATTTCCCCAGGGTTTCCTAGTAGAACTGATGAGGGGGACAGAGGCTGAGCTCCTAAGTGCCTGTCACATGGCCTATGTCACAGACAACAGGTGTCACAGTGCCCCCACCCAGCTTGTCTCCTCGCCCACTCCTCAGAGGCTTCCGGGACATCGAGGTGGGCTCCCCCTCCCCCACCCTGCCAGCGCCTTGGCAGGGAGACTCCTGCAAGTGCCTGTACCACCCCCCGCCCTGTTTGCTCGTCCTGTGCCACCTCCCGCTCCACCCAACCCCCAGGGACTGACGGCGAGAGGATATAGCGGGCATTCAACCAGTTCGACTCCAAGCCCATCTGCAGGCAGGGGCGGGAGGCCATCACTGAGAGCCGAATCCTCACGCTGGCCCACTCACCACTGCCATCGTGGTTAGGGCCCCTGGTGGGCAGCGGGCACTGTGCCAGGCACCTGACCTATACGATCACCTTGGATCCACACAGTAACCTGGAGAGAGGGATATTATTCGATGCCATCTTTCAGGCAAAGAAACTGAGGCTCAGGGAGAAATCACACTTGCTCAAGGTCACATAACAGGACTGAAGCCCAGGCTCACCTGTTTTGAAGCACCCATCTCTCTCTCAACACACACACACACACACACACACACACGCACACACACACACACATGCACACACACGCGCGCACACACGCGCACACACACACATGCACACACACATGCACACACACGCGCACACACACACGTGCGCGCGCACACACATGCACACACACGCGCGCACACACACACATGCACACACACGCGCGCACACACACGCACACACACGCACACACGCGTGCGCGCACACACACGCACACACACATGACACACACGCACGCACACACATGCACACACACACACACGCACACGCACACACACGCACACACGTGCTCATTCACGCAACCACACGCACCACTGCCACCCTCCCTTCGGCAGGCTGCTGTTCTCTCAGCCACTTCCTGTGCGCCTGAAACTGCCGAGAGGTTCATGTGAATGATCTCGTTTGATCCCCACCACAAACCCGTGGGGCAGGTACTGCATCATAGCCATTTCGCAGATGGAGAAGATGAGGCCCCAGGAGGTAGAGTCTCATGCACAAGGTCACTCGGCAGAGCTGGGCTTTGAATCCAGGGTCTTCCACCTGTGCTGGGAGACTGCTCGCGAAGGACTGGTTCCCCTAGCCAATGCGACGTAGCCAGGAGCCTTAGTGTACCTCCGTGGCTATGCCACCAGGGACTCCAAGACTGGGTGGGGTCCACCATTACCTCTCCTCTAAGTCTTGTGGTGACTTGGCTGGGACCCCCCCAAGGACCTGGTTGACCCAGCCTCACCCTACTGGCCTCTGGGGCTCTCTCTGACCATGAGGCTCCCACCCTCAAGTTCCCGGGCCCCGGGCTCTTCTTTTCTTCTTTCACTTTGAGCCAAGCAGGTTAAAAACACGCCAAAAATGAGCCCCCTCTCGCTTTAGTGCACTCACATAATGTGCGGCAAAGAAGGCTGCATTAATCGCTTGGGACCCACATTTTTCAGTGACATTAATCTCTAGCCGGAAAAGCCTCTCTGGACGGTTCTTTTCAGTCTGAAGGCACTTAACGTTGGCCAGGGGAGCAGAAGGGGCCCGCCTGGAATTCCTCTCTAACTCCCAAACACCACACCCACCAACCCAGCCCGGCCAGCTTCCCTGGTTATGGCAGGGTAGGGGGGATGCCTGCAGGGGACGTGGGGGACAGAGGGCAGGCGCGGTGGTGAGTGAGCCATGGGAGTGCCGCGGCGTGCACGCACCACGGTGAGGATGGCTGGGCTTCAGCTCCTGCTCGTTCCCATGAGCAGAGCATCTAAGTTCACACCCTCGCATCTGCTCAAAGAATGTGAGTCGGAGATGTGCGCGCCAGGACGCACGTGCCAGTGCCTGTGAGACACCTGTGTGAGCACGGGCTGCCTGGTGTGTGTGCCTGTGTTTGTGATTGAAAGTGTACAACTGTGTGAGAATGTGTGTGCAGGAGAAACCGTGACCGTGGCCATGAGTAGAGCTGTGTGTGCCACGCTTCGGGTGTCTGTGTGATTTCTGTGTGCTGTGCACGTGTTGTTTGAGCAAGATGGTGCTAGCGTGTGTTTGCTGGGGCGCTGGACCAGTGCTGGGAGCCACTGAGCACCTGACTGACTCTGTGAGTATGCACGGGTGTGGGGCAGGCAGTGGTCAGGTCTGGGGTAGGTCGGCAGGATTTGGTGTCCCTCACACGTGCACACGATGGGTGAACACTAACTCCAGGCTGGTCACTGCGTCGGCAGCAGGGAGGCAGGGGTGAGAAAGGCGTGGTGTGCCGGAGCCTGTCTGAACCTGCTCACAGGTGGCGACGGCATCGCCTCCCAACTCCGCGTTCAGCAGCTTCACATTGGTGGCTTGAAATTGATCATTGTGAGTAGTTACACCACGGGAATCGGCAAACCCCAATCCGGGCTTTCTTCTTCCAGAGGGCCTGTTGCTGAACATGTACCAGCACATCGCTGAGTAAGACACAGTCCGTCCCCAATCTGATTTCCTTGTACATGAGTGAGCATGTTTGTGTGTGTGTGTCTGTGTCTGTGTACCCCAAAGTAGCTCCAAAATTATGTGGGAGAATCACACAAGATTAGAACACAGATTCACAGTAGAAGGACACAGAGGCTGATTGAGGAAGCTCGAAGAGCAACGATGTTGCGACACTTCATGGGACAGATCTCTTTCTATCCCAAGGGCTATTTGTGAAATTCCCCAAAAATAAAGCTACTGCCAAAGAAAAAAACTTAAACTCACGTGAACATGAACATTGCCTTGATCATCAGCACTGAGCACTGTCACAGCTGATGTCAGGCCCACAGGTGCAGACAGGCAGGGACACCCTGGGCCAGGTGGGCTCTAATTCGTGAAATTCTCTGCACAATCGTAACTATTATCAGCCCCGGTCTACGGATGGTATAACTGAAGCTCAGAAGGGTCAAAAGACTTGCCCAGGCCACACAGCTGAAAAGTGGTGAGCCCAGGTCCATGTGATACCCAGACCTGAAAGGTCAGCCACTACCCAACAGGAGTCCTATATGGCCAGGGAAGAAGGACCCTGGACAACTTCTAGACCACCAGCCAGTTTGGACACAGACCAGGCAGGGAGGAAAAGTGTTTCACACAGATGGAACAGCATGTGCAAAGGCTTGCGAGGCTAAGCCACTTGAGCAGGGACACTGTGCTAGTACGTGGCGGCACCAGGTCCTGAACCCAGGCGTCCAGCTCCAGAGCCCGGCTCACCACCCGACTGGCTGGAATTGAGGGAAGGGGGTGGAGAAGGTGCGGCCAGAGAAGCAGCAGGGAAACGGGAGCGTGCAGCGTCACCCGAGCCGAAGGAGAAGGAGTTTTGAGACGGCAAATGACCTTTAAGGCCTGCGAGAGACGTCCCTTTCTCCCCAGTTTGCACAGAGGACCCAGAGGTGCTGGGCGGTCGTGTCACAAGGCAAGCCCAGATTCCAACCCAGGAAGACCCGATGCCAGAACACCCCGAAGAGGCTGCGGCAAGAAGGAGGACCCCAGACCTTCTCAGCTTCCCGAGGCCCCAAAGCACCGGCTCAAGTCCTCTGGCCTCCTCTGACCTCTGTCACCAGCCCAGCTGTGCAGTCATGCTGACCATGCCACGTGAACCACGGCCAGGCAGGACCCAGCCTCTGGAGGCCTCTTGGGGAAGATCGGCCCCAGCCAGCTCCCAGAGCCAAGCACCACGAAGCCAGGTGGCACCAGGGAGAGGCCACTGAGACCCCTGTGCCCCAGCAGCCCCACTCCCCTCTGCCATCTCCACTGATCTCCCTGGTGGGATGACATCAAGGGATGTTTTTAATAAGAGGGCAGGAGGCCTTGGGAGCTAACCGGGTGAGGCAGTGCCGGGCAATTAATCACCTGGTCGAGAAGCCACTGCCATGGGTAACCGGATCCCCGCAGGGCTGTTAGGCACACCCCGGCTTTCATCTCTGCCCGTGGCAGCTCTGCGTGGGCTCTCGGTGCATCTTCATTAACTCGGGCCCAGGGAACCAGGCAGACGTGCAGGGTGCGTGTGTATCTGTGCGTGGATCCTTCTAGGAGCATGCATGAACGCATGTGTCCAGGCATACTGATACGCATGCGTATGTAACCGTGTGTCTGTTGCATGGTCCTCCGTGTGTACGTGTGTGAGACAGATCAGCCCACTGGTTAAGAATACAGGCTTCAGAATCAGACAGACCTGGGTTCAAGTTCAGGTCCCACCCCTTTCTAGCTGGCTCACCCTGAGCAACTTACTTAACCTCTCTGAGCCCCTACTTCTTCATGGGTAAACTGAGGACAGTAACAGTGGTGGTAGCTACTATGTATTCGTGTGAGGAAAACGTGATACTATTCATACGGAAGTGCCTGGAACTTAGCAGGTGTTTAATGAACATACATCCTTATCACACGTGGATGGGTGTATACACGTGAGAATGTGTGGTCAGCAGAATTCTAAGAACGATCCCGAATGACCCTTCTATAACCGCCTCCCTCTGAGTGTGGGCGGAGCCGTGAACATGATCCGATGTCGCTCCCATGGTCACATTCCATCATATGGCTGGAGGGAGAGCATCCAAGTGGGCCAAGTCTAATCACAGCAGCCCTTTAAAAGCCGAGCTTTCTCCAGTCCCTGAGCGGAGGTCGGAAAGACTCAAAGCACAGGTGGGTTGACACGAGGGCACAAACTTCGCCATTGCTGAGATGGGGGGCCACATGAGCAGCCCCTGGGATCTGAGAGTGACCACCCCAACAGCCAGCAAGAAGATGGAACCTCGGTCCTACAGGTGCAAAGCACCAGATTTGGCCAACAATCTGAATGAGCTTGGAAGTGGGGTTTCTCGGAGCCTCTAGCTAAAAGCCCAGCCCAGCTGACGCCTTGGTGTCAGCCTCTGAGACTTGAGCAGAGAACTCAGTTGAGCCCGCCCCACCACTAATCGCTCAGGTTAAGGAGCCACTAGTGAGATTTCGTCAGCTTTGGGAGACTCCCGGGGCCCTAGTGACTCATGGTGGCACACAGGTGTCTGCTCTGGGCAACGTCTGCTCTAGCCTCCAGTCCCCAGCTGTCCTGGGCAGAGGGGACAAAAAGTGTGGTCAGGAGCTGGCAGAGAGGTCCCCTGGGAGACTCTGGCTGGGATCTGTTGGGGGGACTCTAGCAAGTCACCTACTCGCTGTAAACCTTGCCTGAGCATTGCAGCACCGTCTTCGCAACAAGGACAAGTGGAGTGAACAACCACATAGCGCAGAAGCTCTTTGGTGGGTTGGAAGGACTACCTGGCAACAGCACCGCTGGTGGCCGATCCCCCGAGTAAACAGTTTCAGGCCTGTGTCCAGAGTCCCTCAAGAAGCTGGCCAACCTCACCTGGCACCAGGGCACCCACAGGAAAGGCCTGGGCCTCACCCTGGTCAACTTCCCCTTCTCCACGCCCCTCATCCACTCAGCTCCCTGTCTGTCCATTCCACCATCCAGAATCTTCTCAGGCACCCTCTCCTCCCCAACCCTCTGCCCTGCCTGAGTCTCCAGCCTCGAACCCTAAATCAGCTGCCTCTCGCCTGCTCACAGCCCATCCAGGTCTCCTCTTGTGCTCAGCGTCAAGTCTGAACTCTGATCTGAAGGCTAAGAATCATTCTCACTTTTGCCAAACTAAGGAGCCAACAACAAAAAATATTTGAATTTGTGTTTCCCTGACACTAGTAAATTTAAGCAGTTTTGCAGGTTTATATCCCATCACCTTTTTATCCAGCCAACTCCTACTCACCTTTGAATTTCTTAACTATTCCAGTTTGTAAAAGGCACCACACGCACATGGCACAAAATTCAAGAGATATAAAAAGACAGACCCTAGAAGCACAGTTTCCCTGCAGCTGCTCTTCCCAGCCATCCAAGTCGCCACTATTAGTCTCTGTGTGCACACCGAGACTCATTCTAGGTGGATACTAGCAAATACATATATATGTTCTTTTTCGCACAAGTAATAGCATATCATATCTAATTTTTGCCAATCCTGTCGATTGTCCATCTTGGTACATAAAAGCTGCCTCCTTGTTTGTTAGTGGCTGCATGGCATTCCACGGCAGCAGAATATAGCGCCCTTCTCCTCCTGGTGGATGGAAGGTTGTTTCCCATCTCTTGCTGCCAAAACAATGTGTCACTTAAATGTCATTTCACACACACAAGTTTATTTCTGGGATAAGCTCCTAGAAGTAAGATTGTCGGGTCAAAGGCTATGTCAAAGGTGAAGATATTCCCAAGATGCTTTCCACCGAGGTTGTAACAATTTGCATTTCTACCAGCATTCTATAAACATTCCCATTTCCCCAGGGATTTATCCAATTACAAATTTTTATCTGATAGGTGAAAAATGGCATCACAATGTAATTTTTAATGCAATTTTCTTTCAGTAGGATTGATCATCTTTTCATATTCTTCTCTAAAAGCCCTTTGTTTTCCTTCTCCGCGAATGATCTGTTCTTATACTTCATCTAATTTTCTATTAAGTTGTCAGCCATTGCTTTTTGATTTACAAAGCTCTTTATATACCAAGGAAACTAGCCCTGAACCAATTTACATAACAATTTCAATCATTTAAATAGTTCCTTAAATGTTTGGTTGAATTCTCTTAAAGAAATCACCTCGGCCAAGTGATTTTTTTTTTTAGGAGTGACCTATCTCTATTTTTTCTGTGGTTATTGATCTGTTTAGTTTTTCTATCTCTTCTGGGTACATTTTTATATTTTCCTTAAAAATCATCCATCTCATCTAAATTCTCAAGTATATTTGCATATTCTTTTGATTTCCTCTGAAACTGGGATTATTTTTCCATAACCATTTCTTATTTTAGGAACTTGTATGTTTTCCCTTTTTTTTTTCTGGATTAGATTACCTAACATTTTATCTGTTTTACTTGTCTTTTTAAAATAACCTCTGTTAGTTCTAACGTTTTTCCATTTCTAATTCATTAATCTCCAATTTTATCTTTATAGATTTCTCCCTCGTGATTTCTTTAGGTTTATTTTATTGCTGTTTCCTAACTACTTGGATTAGATACTGAATTTACACAGTTTTGATCTTTATTATTTATTTATGAAATTCTCTTATTTCCTCCCCCTTCCCCTTCTCTTCCATGACTCGATTTATTATTTTGTACTTCCTAATGTTTACCTGCACGTCTGCAATATAATTACGTCTCCATTAATTTCATATTTAAATCCTATCTTTTGCCCCCTGGCTATAAAAGAGGAAATCTGTGTGTTTATATTACTTGGGGCCGTCTTTCCCCGCCCCTTCCCAGTCGGTGTCCGTTGTCATTCGGCGCGGTCTCGTGCAACTCCTCAGGCTTCACCTTCGTGTCACAATCAGACCCTCACCTGGTAAAAGTCTTAGAGACAAATAGAGTTAATGCCCTGGTCAGTCCTCCGTCCTTTGGCTGCAGTTTCTCCTTTCCAAGTGCATCTTCAAGAAGGGATCACAGGACTTCTATTCCCCGAGTCCTTAGAGATTAAAAAACTGGAGGTGATTTCTGCAGAGCCCAGCCTGGGAAACGCCGGCGCATCCCCTGCCCCAGCCTACACGAGGAAGCCGAAGCCCAGAGACGGAGCAGCAGCCCAGGTCACCCAGGCCTGGGCCAGGGACCGGGCCAGGACAAGCCACCCTGGTGGGGGCTGTCCCCTCCAAGCCCCTCTGTCTCCCTCCTGCTTAGCTTTCTTGAAAAGGGGGTGGGAAGGTAGCATCGGGGACCCTTGCTGTGTTGGGGAGACCTTTTTCTGTGGATCCCCTGGAATCCCCCCTGGGACTTGGGAAGTGACTGGGAGGAGGATTCTCTCCCCTCCCCAGAGGATTAGCGTGGCGGGGAGGCCCCTGGTGGCACATCCTCCCAGGAGAGAGGGAAAGTGTGAGCTCATCCTCCCCGCCACGCCGCCGGCGGGCAGAACGGGTGGGGCGAGGGGCTCCACCTGTTCCCGATAATCTCTCTAATCCTGCCCCATAATTATTCTTTATTAACGGAGGCCACTGCCTTCGTTACACACTGGAAGGAGGGCGTCAGGAGTGAAGACACGGGGATCAGAAGCTGGTCACATTTTCCAAAGGGGTTTATTTGCCACGACCAAAATAACCTTCCCAGGGGAAGGCTGAGTTCCTGCCCCATCCTGGTGTCCAGCACGGGAGCTCCAGGACCTGCATCCTCTGAGTTAGGCCCAGAGGTCACTGCCAGGCTCCCACGGCCCACAAGTCTTCATTCATCTAAACATTTCCTGAGAGCGATAGTTTGCACAAGGCCTTGTACTAGGCTTTGCAGATATACAAGTAAATAACACGTGGCCCTGCCCTCCCCACACTCTGTCTAAAAGAGAAGGGACAAGTACCCTGACCACGACATGGCAGGCTCCTCGGTGCCCTACTGGGAGCATGGGGGGTTGTGGGAGCAGAATGGGGGTTGTGGAAAGACTTCCTGGAGGGAGAGGCATTAGAACCCTGTCTTGAAGTACAGCTAGAAGTTCCCCAGTGGACCAGGTAAGGAAAGGACATTGTGTAGAAAGAACGGCATACTAAGACAGGGCTGAACCACAATTCAGTGTGCCGGAGCAAAGGTCTGAGATGAGGAGGAGTGTGATCGAGGCTCGAGGGGTGGACAGGGCCAAGTCACACAAGTACTCGCCTTGTGGGCACTAGGGAGTCATTGAGGATTGTAGGCAGGGAGGTGACACAGATTGTGCTTTAGGAAAACCCCTCTGGCTGCAGAGTGGAGAGTGGACTGGGCGGGGGGAAGCTGCTGGATGCAGGGAGTGGTTGGGGATGCCTGTAACAGCCCCGGTGAGAAGTGAGGAGTTTGGAACCTGAGCAGCAACAGGGTGGAAAGGCGAGGCATGGCGGGGGCATCGGTGACAGAGATGCAAGCCCTCTGACCCTCGTGGCCTTATTGTCCATCAGGGCACATGGTCTGACAAGAAATCAGGTGTCTGACGGTCCTCAGGATTTTGTGCTCCCCACCCCACCCCCATCGCCAGCGCCCTATGTTCAGCTTACACTAGATCTTTGCGGGGACTGGGGGGCCTTGGACCAACCTCCCTGCCCCTACAGCGCAGAGGGATGAGACATCAGACTGGAGACCTTGAACTCCAAACTCCTGACCCCTGGCCCTCAACGCCTCCCTCCTTCCCAGCCCACCCAGCAGCACGGCCCTCTCCCTCCCACACAGCCCTCGGCCTCTGCCCGGCTGCATCCTCGTCCCCCCGTGGACCAGCCCCGCTCATGGCTGCCTTCATGTGCTTCCCGGCCAGCCCCTCCAGCCCGTTTCCCGTCCACACCTAGGTCTCACCGAAGAGCTCGGCTTGCAGCTCCCCCTGCCAGGAAGTAATCCTCGGGCAGCGACGGCCTTGTGTCTGCCTCCTCTGGTCTCCCTGCCCGCCTGCAGGTCTCTGTGTGGTCTGGCCGCTTTGCCTCCATCCGTGCCGGACCGGCCTCTGCCTCCCTCCACCTGGGGCGAGCATCTCGGCGGCAGCTGGTGCGCGGCTCCCTCTCCTCGGCTTCTCTACCTGTTTCTCTCCTTCCTCACTCTGCACCTAACCCCCTCCCTGGGACTCACACAGATCGCGGCCCATTCATCTGAACCAGCACGAGCACCGGGTGTGGGCCAGGCCCAGCTGGGGTCACAGAGCAGGAAGCGGCAGTGCAGCCCTGGCCCTCCCGCCCTCCCCGGCGGCTCCTGCACCAGCAGCCACGGTGGGGCACATGGCCCAGAACGCCCCCGGAGAGGGGAGCAGAGAGCTAGGGATGGTGCCCCTGGGCTCCGAGAGGCGGCAGTGCCCTGGGGGCCCACAGCTTCATTCCAACACCCAGCACAGGGCACCAGGGTCAGAGATGAGGACACTTCAATTCCTGCCCTCCAGGAGTTCATGGTCCAGGCGGGGAGACGGGCAGAGTAGCTCCTCTATAGGACACCGTGTGGCCTGTGTCACAGCAGGGCCTGAATTGCAGACTCGAGTGAGGGATTACAGGAGCCTGGAGTCACACAGGGGGTGCTCTGACACCAGGCAGGCTGGGCTTGATCCCAGCTCTGCCAGCCACCACCCCGAAGGCCTTGGCAAGTCACTCTGCTTCTCTGAGGCTCAGCTTCCACATCCATATAGTGGGCATAAAATAGTGCTCTTGAGGTGACTATATGTAACATTATACAAGTCAACATATGTCAAAGTGGTTTACCAAAGAGCCCGGCACAGAGTAAGTGTTCAATAAATCGTACTTAAAATTTTTATTGCTTCATTCTGTGGCTGGCTGTGGAGCGCTGGACCAGACGTCAGGAGACACATTTCTGGTCCCAATCTTGCCAACACCTCGCTGTGGAACCCTAAACGACTCCCGTCCTCGTCCACCCTGTTTTCTGAACTGTGACATGGAGAATTAAGCCGCGGCTTCCTTCCTGTCCCACCCTCCTAGGATTTGAAGGAGAGACAGCCCCCGGTGGTGCCCCCGGTGGTCCTCTCTCCCTGCCCACCTCGCTCCCTCCACTCCAGCCCATCTGGCCTCCCACCCTTCCTCAAACTTCCCAGCCACACTCGGGCCTCAAAGCTTTTGCATTTGCTCTTCCCAGCGCCCCAAACTCTACTCCTGTCTGCCTCCCACGTCTACAGGGCTCCTTCCTACGCGGCGCCCAGTGGAGGCGGCCCTCCTTAAATGAACGAGGCCTGGCAGGTGCCCACAGCTCTGGGGAGCCACACAGGTGGGGCGGGGAGAGAGACACCTTTAGAATCCCCGCAGTGCCATTCCCAGCCCACTGCACCTTCTTGCTGCCTGGAAAAGCGCAAAGCCGCCTCCCTACCCTGCCGGGCATATGCCCCCTGCCCTTGGGGTCATGGTCCTGAGATGAGCACCCCGGGCCCCAGAGCCCTCAGATGTCTCCAGGTCAGGGCAGTGGAGGAGGGGACAGTCATCTCAGGGCTCCATCCTTTGTCCCAGGCCCTGGCAGAATTTAATTCCAAGGTTCAAAGCGCCTTTGCCCCTTCCCAGATAAAAGGCCGCTCACCCGGAGAGACGAGCTGGTTAATAAGGCGCAGGAGGGGCTCTGGGAAGACGGGCCCACCGCCGCTCCCTGCCCACGCCCTCTGCCAGCGAGTGCTCTCAGCCCTCGGCCGCCGTTCCAGCCCGCTGCCCCACAAGAAAAGCCCATTAATTTAACACTAATAGGATTTTCAATTTGTCACAATCCTCAGAGATCCTGGGAGGAGGGGAGGAGGAGGAGGATGGGATTCCTAGCATGTCTGCATTAAAGGCCATCTTAGCCGTGAGCCGGGCCTGGATGCCAGACAGGTCCCCGCCCCTCTAGGGCCTTCAGGCAAGCACAGCCCCTCTGGCCTCAGTTTCCTCAATAGAAGGAAAGCTAATAAAACCAGCTTTAAGAGGAGGCTGCGCGGATTACAGGAGATCCTGAAGGAACGACATCCAGCCAGTGCCGCCGGGCGGTGGCTGGCGCTGTGACCGCTGCTTCTGCCCTGCCCTGCCCCAGGTAGCATTGGCCGCACAGCCTGCAGACCTGCCCCAGCCACTGTGTCTCCAGCCTTAGGTAGCTCCAGCCAAACACCCCCTGGGGGGCGGAGGGTGGGGTGTCTGGGAGCCCGTGGCCTTTTCAGCCTCGGTGGGGTCAGCGTCCTGAATTCCTCGTTGTTCAAGGAGAGCCAAGGATTTGGAGCTTCCAAACACCACGGCCCAATCGGAAGGCCCCAGCCCGTGCCAACCAGCTGCCTCTCGGTTACAGCACACCAGCTGCCTGAGCTCTGTTCTCCAGGCGAATTCCTCCCGGATCAAGAGATGCCAGACAGCGGGGACCGCGTCTGTGCCGCTCCCCGGCATGGGCTCAGCACGGCACTTCCCGTGGCCTGGAAGTGAGGGGCACCCTGGCATGGGAAGGGGTCTGGGGGTGGGGGCTTGGAGGAGACGTGTCTGTCGCTGCGATTGACAAGCCACGGAGACGGGCATGGAGCAAAGACTGCCTCCAGGGTTTCCAAAGCCAACGCGCAGCCCACCTGACAGGGCCCCACACTTGGCTCAGAGCCACGCACCCTGGATTTGCCGCTGCTGTCCCCACCCAGGAGAGAGAGGTGGGAGAGGGGGACGCGGGAGTCCACCCCCAAAGTCTGGCTCTGGGCAGCTGCTTCCTTAGCGAAGCCTCATTACCAGGCTGGACAGGCGGGGGGAAGAGGACTCCAGCCAGCTCCGCCTGTGGTCCCTGTTTGCTTTTGCCGATCGGGGCCCCCAGGAGCCCCGGTTGTAATTTACAACATCTCAATTCCTCAGCACCACGTGGTCCTGACCCAGACGGAGATGGGAAAGGGGAAGGGAGGAGAGACAGCAGGAGACAAAATTGAGGGTGGTTTCAGTTACTCTGCATTTGGTCACCACAGACCTACTCAGGTGCAAAGAGAATCATATATCTTGGTAATAAAAGAAATAGACGCAGCGAATCGGCATTTACCTCATTTTAATGGTCACAGGAGAAAACGCGGTGGGGTCCGTGAACCCTAGATTAGCTTTCACCGAACCAACATGGATGAGCCCAGAGATCCTGGAGTGGACGTTTGTGGGTTCTCAGGCCCAGGACAGAACGCTGGGTGGATGCCAGGGAGAAGATTCTAGAAGGGAATGCCATCTGAGTGCCACAGTGTAGACTGTGGGAAGTCACTCTGGGTTCCAGGTGGAATTCTAGAAGCAGCTAGAGAGAGGGGCAGCCTGCCCAACATAGGGAGAGTCCTGTCCTGCCCGAGCGGCAGATGAGAGAGACAGGGAAAGGCCCCCCAATCCCTGGGCCCTGTCTGGTCCCACAAACTTTTCAGTGACTTGGGCCTGAGTCACATCTTTGACTCGGGTCCACCTTTGCTCACAAGCAGGAAGTGGGGCCCCAGGGAGTCTGTGGCAGTATGTAGTTGGGTAAGGGAGGGACAATGTCACCATATCCAAGAGCTGCTGGAGGGCCCAGTGAAGCTGCATTTGGAGAACCCAACCTCTCCTCCACCTGGGCTCCCTGAACCGTTAGCTCCCACATTAAGAAAGATCCTGAGGGCTCCACCCGGCTTCCAAACGACACTCCGACCTGGCTGTGTGAGTTGTTCACCCTCTCTGTGCTTTTAGTTCACTGGGCAAGAATGCAAAGGAAAAGAAGGAGGATTAAGAAGGGTTCCCCTGCCCTTTGGAGAGTGAATGCCCTTTACAGAAGAGTTCGGTGAGCTATTAAGTATATTCAGGATGAAGAGAGCCATCTATGCCTGCAATGAAGAAATGGTGGCATTTATTTATCAGAAAGGGTTTTAAGAATTGGATAGAAGTTATGGATCGGGAGTATAAGATCTGTCCTTCATTCATTCATCATTCATTGATTCATATAACAATGATTTCCTGAGCTCCTTCCTTAAGCCGGACCCCACTCCAGGGACACAGTGGAGATGCAGAAAAAGGCCCTGCCCTCGAGGATCCAGACAAATACACAAGGACCTACCAGGGAGATGCAGGCTCTGCCAGAGCCCACACAGGGGCTGGAAGGCACTGGAAAGAGGCCCAGTCTGGGTGTCACGGAGGCGCCTAACAGAAGTAACCTCTAAGCTACCATTTGGAAAATAAGGAAGAGGCAGCTAAGCAAAGTCGGGGGGATGAGAAGGGATCTAGGCGGGGGCCTGACATTTGCAAAGGCCTGGAGCAGCTTCCCTCTCTCCTCCCTCACTTCCTAACCACTGTGCAATAGCTATGCAAAAATGAATCAATGAATGAATGAACGAATGAGCAAAAGGTGGAAGGAATACAGACGTACATATTACAGAAAAAGCATCCAAACACCCGCGGAAGATCCATACGGACAGCGAGCACTCCGCATAAGGTGGACCCGCCGTCTGCTTATTTCAGCACCAAATGGAATGGCCCGAGGCCCTGGGGTCTGATGCTTTCAGTGATGCCCAGGAAGGAAACAATGGTTTCGCCCGTCTTCCACTCATGCGGCCTCTGCTCCACATCCGGTTCCCTTGCACTCCAGAGGCTGGGCAGCATCCCATTCATTCGCTCATTCAGCAGCATCCTGTGCCAGGAGCTGCGCCAGGCATATGGAGCGATCACCGGTGGTAAAAGCCACCCTCGGTGCTGCTGCTCCCGACCTGCGCCCCGCCCTTGGTGCCCAGGATCACAGCAGGAACTCGGACATACCTGGACAGCCCTGTGGGAACCTTCCCAGTAAGTCACCAGTCAACGGCAAGATGGGGCCTGTAGAGGAACCATCCTTCTCCTGCTCTCCCGCCCAAACTCGTGGCCAAAGGCAAGGCACACGCACGGTTGAAATCCCATCAATGGCGCCTGGCCAACTGGCTGCCACTTACTTATTTGGCTTGGAACAGGAAATACATTTTTCTACTATTTATACTGCTGACCTCAGGAATAAACTAATTACTGCTGCGGAGCTGCATTCCCACACTGTCCAGCTCACATCTGTAACCTCTGGCTGGGACCAACACGGATGAGACGGCCGAGAGGTCCAGGGGTTCCGGCCCAGTGGACACTCTTGTCCTGCTCCCCAGGTGTTCAGGCGGAAAGAACTTGAGACCACAGTCACCTGTACTGAATCAGAAGAGGTCAGCCTGCTTCCTCCCTTTGCCCTGAGCAGATCTCTTCTCTGGGTCTCAGGTTCTCGAGCTGCACGATGGTGGTGTGGCAGTGCTGAGCTCCAGGGACTGTCATCTGGAGTGAAGGACACCATGTCTAAGAACAGATCACCCCAGAAGATCCATCGGCCTGAACCGCCCAGCACCTGAAGCCAGCGCGGCTCAGGCAGGCCCCACATCTGGGCCAGCAACAGCATCGGCCAGATGTGCCGCAGACCCCCCCAAGGTCATCGTGCCCTGACGTGTGGAAGAGGCATCTGCCTCTGTGACTGCCGCCCACAGCCACCAAACCAGCCACGGGGACACAGGCGGACGGGTCCAGTGGCATCAGCGAGGGCCAGGAAACAGAGCAGAACCAACAGTGAATAAACGAAAACAAGGATGTCCAAAGTCATAATACTATTTGAACTGATTCTTCGAAGTTTACCGAAACGAACCACCTGGTGGCTCGGGGGTCGGTGAATTATCTGTAAAGGGTGGAACAATAAACAGTTTAGGGTTGAGGGCCATAGAGTCTCTGTCACAGCTACTCGACAGCCGCTAGGGCCTATGCCATCCACTCAGGTTGGATTCAGTCGCTTGTTCATCCAATCGACAAATATCTATTAAGTTCCTATACGTAAGACACGGCGCTAAGTTTTGGGAAGATGGTGTTGTGTGAGATCGACAATATTTTCCCAAAAAAATTATCTCTAGAGTCTTAAAATATAAAACAGTTACAAGTGGAATAGCTCTAATTACAGCTGGGGAACGGGGTCAGAGCCGACCCCAAGCAAATTCCTGAGGCACCTTCTCATCACCTTGAGCTCTGTTCTCCCTCATTAAGACGTCCCAGAGTCTCAGCTTAGAAGCTTCAGGATCATCCAGGCAAACCTGCAGGCCCTGCTTAAACACCTCCTGTGATGGAGCTCACGCTACCTCCCGGGCAGCTCCTAGGGTAGCCCTGAGTTAAGTGACGCCCGCTGCAGGCTCCATGCCCAGACTGGGACTACTGGTCTCATTCTCCATGGTCTCTGAGTGACTCAGCCAGAGACCAGGCCTTGAGAAGCTGGACTCCAGAAATAATAATAATAATAGCCAGCAGGTTTGGGCCAGGCATTTTTCTAAGCATTTTGCATGTGGAATTCACTTAATCCACACATTATCTCCATCAGGCAGGTACCTGTACTCTTTGAGGCACGAAGAGTTGATGTCACTTGTCCACTGTCATATAGCTAGTAAATGGCAAAGCTGGGACCCAAATCCAGACCCTCTGACCATCTGCTCTCAACTGCTTCTCTAATGTGTGGAAATCTGGCTGAAATTAAAAAGAGGGATACTATGAGCTTAATAGCATTAATAATAATATGATAACAGTATTATTAATATTTGATATTTGTATAGCACTTGTTATGTGTCAAGTGCTTTTATAATATTTTCCAAATAACTCATGGATTTAATCCTTAGGCAACTCTATGAAAGAGACACTATTATCATCCCCACATTATAGATGAGGAAAATGAGGCACAGAGAGGGTTAGTAACTTACTTAAGATCACACAGCTGATAAGGGTTAGAATTTGAACCCAGGCAGTTTGGCTCTGGAGTCTGCGTGTTTGACATACAATATTTCCCTTCAGTTATAATGTATATTGAGCATTTGCTACATTACAGCCCCTGTGCCGGGTGCTCCAGACACATTAGCTCATTTAACCTTCTCAAAACCCTATATTGGCAGAAAAGCATTTGACAGAATCTAACATCTATTCATGACAAAAAAAAAAAACAACAACCACACACGCACACACAAAAAAATACAAACACAAACAAAAAAAACTACCTCTCAGCAAACTAGGAATAGAGGGAAACTTCCTCAACTTGATTTAAAAAAAAAAAAACCTATAGCCAATATCATACTTAACGATGAGAAACTAGATGCATTCTCCTGAGATTGGGAGCAAGGCAAGAATGTCCTCTCTCGCAACTCCCATCCAACACCATACTGGAATTCCTAGCTAATGCAACAAGATAAGAAAAGGAAATGAAAGCATGTAGATTGGGAAGAAAAATAAAAACTGATTTGTTCACAGATGACATGACTGTCAGTGCAGAAAATCCCAAAGAATAGAAAGAAAGAAAAAAAAAAAACCTCCTGGAACTAATTATAGCAAAAGATTATAGCAAGATTGTAGGGTACAATGTTAGTATACAAAAGTCAATCATTTTCCTATATACCAGCAATGAACAAGTGGAATTTGAAATTAAAAACCCAATACCATTTATATTCGCATCGAAAAATGAAACACTTAGGCATAAATCTAACAACATATGTACAAGATCTATGTGAGGAAAACTACAAAACACTGATGAAGGAAATCAAAGAAGATCTAAATAAATGGAGAGAGATTCCATGCTGATGAATAGGAATAGTCAATAGTGCTAAGATCCCAGTTTTTCCCAATTTGCTCCTTAGATTCAATACAATACCAATTAAAATCCTAACAAGTTATTTGTGAATATCAACAAACCGATTCTAAAATTTATATGGAAAGGCAAAAAATCCAGAATAGTCAACACAACACTGAGTAAGAACAAAGTCAGAGGACTGACACTACGTGACTTCAAGACTAACCCCAAAGCTATAGCATTTGAGACAGTGTGGTTTGGGCAAAAGAAAAGACAGAGCCCAAAATGTTGACCCACGCAAATATACTCAACTGACCTTTGACAAAGGAACAAAGACAAATCAATGCAGACAGGACAGTCTTTTCCACAAATGGCGTTGGAGCAACTGCACATCCACACGCAAAAGAAAAAAATCACTCTAGACACTGACCTTCCACCTTTCACAAAAATTAACTCAAAATGGATCACAGAACTAAATGTAAAACACAAAGCTATAAAACCCCTAGAAGATAACATAGGAGAAAACCTAAGTGACTTTGAGTTTGGCAATGAGTTTTTAGATACAACACCAAAAGCATAACCCCTGGATGAAAAAATCAATAAGCTGGACTTGATTAAAATTAAAAATTTCTGTCCTGTGAAAGACATCATGGAGGGAGCGAACAAACAAGCCACAAATGGAGAGAAAATTTCTGCAAAACACACAACCGATAAAGGACTTCTATCCAAGACATACGAAGAACTCTGAAACTCAACAATAAGAAAACAAAAACCCAAATTAAAAATTGGGCAAAGGATCTGGAGAGGCACCTCACCAAAGAAGATACACAGAAGACAAAGAAGGATGTGAAAAAAATGCTCAACATCACATGTCATTAGGGAACTGCAAATTAAAATAACGAGATATCACTACCTTCCTATTAGAACAGCTAAAATCCAAAAAACTGGTAACACCAAATGCTGATGAGGATGCGGAGCAACAGGGACTCTCACTCGTTGTGGGGGGTGATGTAAATGGCGCAGCCACTTGGGAAGGCAGACTGGCAGTTTCTTACAAAGCTGAACGTAGCCTACCATACACTCCAACAATCATGCTCCTGGGGATCTACCCAAATGAGTTGAAAACTTATAAAATTTATAGAAGCTTTATTATTCACAATCGCCAAAAACCGGAAGCAACCAAGACGTTCCTGAGAAGTGAACGGATAAACAAACAGCGGTACATCCATACACCGGAATGTTACTCTGCAATCAGAAGAAATGAGCGTCAAGCCACAAAAAGACGTGGAGGAACCTTAAACGCATATTACTAAGTGCAAGAAGCCGATCTGAAAGGCTACACACTGTATGATTGCAACTGTGTAACATTCTGGAAAAGGCAAAACTATGGAGACAATTAAAAAATCAGTGGTTTCCAGAGGTTCTTGTGGCAGGGTTAGGGGGAGCGGGGAAGAGAGTCGAATAGGAAGCACATGGCGGTGAAACGCCTCTGCATTATGCTGTACTGGAGGTCGCGTGACATTATGCATTTGTCAAAACCCACAGAACTGCACAACGCAAAGAGCAAAATCGAATGTAAACTATACGTGTTAGTTAATAACGATATGTCAATCAATGTTGGTTCATCAGTTATAACAAATACTTACATAATTACAACAAATAACAATAATCGATAACAAACGTACCACACTAATGCAAGGTGTTAAAAGGGGAACTGTGCGTGTGTGTGCATGCGTTGGAAGGGCGTGGGGGAACTCTCTGTACTGTTGCTCGATTTTTCTATAAACCAAAAACTGTTCTAAAAAATAAAGTCTATTAATTTAAAAGAAAAACCCTATATGGATAGATTATTATTACTCCTATTTTATAGAGATTATCATCACCCTCATTTTAAGGAGGGTTATTTTATATACCCTCTTTAATAGAAGAGGAAATTAAAGCTTAAGGAAGTTGCATGCACTGCTCGAGGTCACACAGCTGCCAAGGGACAGAGGCAAGCTTTGACTAGCAGACAGGTGGCCAGAAAACCCTCAGGGTGTGGTGCCCAGAACCCACCAGTACTTGGAACAGATACACAGACACTTGAGTCCCTGCCCAACTCCCTCCTGCCCCCATCCCTGCACCACGGCCCTGCTGGTAGACCAGAACAAGGACCTGCCACCCACGCACTGAACCTGCCATGTATACGGTCATTGCTGGGCTCTTTCTGCTCACCAATTTTTCATCCTCTACATGCAGGAAACCCAGGAGATGTCTGTAGAAGTCTGCCCCTGTCCAGCTGGTTCTGTCCTAAGAGGTGAGTTGATGAGAGGAACAGATAGGTAGCTTAGGGTGGGAGATTTGACCTTGAGTGACCATAAGCTTGTGCTGCCACCACCACTTCTTCCAGCACAGGGAGCCATGATTCGATGGGACCTCTGATGGCATCACCTCCCATCATGACCAAGAGCAAGAGGCGACATCTGCCATGGGAATTGCCAAGACAAGCCTTGGGTGGGAACCAGTAGTGGAGCAGAGGGCAGTTGTCCTGAGTGCTAATCACGAAGCTAATCTCAGATGAGAGAGTAGGAGAGTCCTAGGACAACTGGCAAGCCCCACTGAGATGCTGACCAGGCCCCCTAAGACTCTTGCCAAGAGTCTGAGAGCATCAGGAATGCAGGTCACAAGTCCACCTGATGCCTGGTCAGAAAACCACAGGGAATCCTAGAAGCAGAAGAAACCGTGCCACAGACCCTTAGGCTAGCCCAGGGAGGGCCTTTCAGCTGGGGGAAGAAACAGGAAAGAGTCTAAGAATATGGTGAGATCATTCCTTAGCTATGCTATACGAAAGGTTTTTCCCGCAATGCCTATGTGTGAGCTCCGGGCCTGAGCCACTGAAAATGGCCTATCTTCCATTTAACCTTGTTTAAACTTTCAGCAGCCCTGTGAGATGGCTGTGTTTGTCCCATTTTAACAGGTAAGGCGACTGAGGCTCACAGAATTGAAATCACCTCATGCTCATAGTTGCATAGGACATAATGACTTTCTCGCCCCACACCCCACCACTTCCACGGACCCTGCCCCGCCCCGCATGTGGCAAGTACACAGGAAACCTGGGCAGAGTTTCGCCAGCGGGAGTGTTGTCCCTCAGCCCTGTTCCCACAGGGCCCAGCAAAGGGCTGTCTTTTCACTGACCCAGCTCAGTGAGGGCAGGTGGCTCCATCTGCCACCCTGGGTCACAGTTACCCTGGATACCATGGTTACCCCGTGGGACAAGCCTGGCATGGGGCCATTGAGCATGATCCTGAGCCCACAGGAAGGAGGCCATGTCCCGTCCACTGCCTGGGAGCCCCGAAGCAAGGGACTTGGTCTCTGCGGGCAAGGACCACACAGGGTCAGGCTCTCAGCTTACAGTCCCGGCTCTGCCACTGGCTGGCTCCATGATAAGGCTCAAGAGCCTTAAAATGTTCATACCTTTGGCGCAATAACTTCATTACTGGAAGTCTCTCATAACGAGATCCAGATGAGGACTCCTCTGCAAAGATGTCACCGCTGCGTCATTCATAAAGCAAACGTTTGGAAACAATCGACGTGTCCAATAATAGGGAAGGAGTTAGGTGAACTATGCAATTCCAACTCATAAATGGCTTGCTAGTAATTGAAACATATGTTTATAAAGAGTTTGAAATGACACAACAAAAGCTTACATTCTAAAGTTAAGTGCAAAATGGAATGCACAATTGCCCACTAAGTATGACCCCCAACTATGTCAAGTAAAATGTGTAGAAAAGACCAGAAAGAGACACCCCATCACATTAGCACTGGTGGGTACAGGTGTTAAATCAAATGAAAAAAAAAAGACTTCTTTCGACACATCTGCATTCCCAATTTTTCTGCCTTGTAACTTCTATAAGGGAAAATATAATTTAAAAAATCAGCTTTATTTAAAAAAAACAATAAGATGGATGGATCAGAAGATTTAATATCCTGAAGGTGTCAATTCTCCTCAAATTGATGGGGAAGTTCACTAACATCACATTAAAAATCTCAGAGGGTCATTGTGTGTGTGTGTGTGTGTGTGTGTGTGTGTGTGTGTGTGTGTGTCTGGGCATAAAGGTGACAAGATGATTCTAAAAAGAAGAGCAAGCTAGAGACCTGTACCGCCAGATACCAGATTGTTGTAAACCTACAGCGATTAAGACAGCGTGGCATTAGTGCCAGGACAGACAGGCCAATAGAAAGACTACAGAGCCCAGGACAGAGCACAAAGGTGACACTGCAGTGCAGTACAGAAAGTCATTTCAGCAGTGGATCAACCGGGTTTGCATATGAAGAAAAAGTCTTGACTCCTTCATCACACAGCGCGCCCGGAATCACTCCAAAGTGCCCATCTCAGTGTGAAAGACAAAACAACTAAGCCTCTAAACATAAAAGATACCTTCATGGCCTCTGGGCTGGCAAAAATTTCTTAAACAGAAAGCGATAATCATAAGGGAAAATAATTGATAAATTCGGCACATTCAGATTTAGAACTTCCATTCATCGAAAGACGCCACTAAGTGAGTAGAAAGACTAAAGAGCGGGAGGAAATATTTGACACACACACACATATGCACATGTGACAAAGAACTCGTAGCCAGAATATAAAAAGGACTTTACAAACCAATGAGAAAAGAAGACAACACAATATAAAAATGAGCAGGAGAAACGGACAAGCGCTTCGCCAAAGTACTGTTTATCCAACAGCCAGACTGAAATCACTGTGGGATACTGTTTCAAGCTCGTAAGAATAACTAAAATGAAAAGACTAATAATGAAGAGTCAGCAAGGGTACAGAGCAACTGGAACTCTCTCCCATTCAGGGCTGGTGGAGTATGAAAGGCTACAGCTGCTTCGTTAAGCTGGCACAATTAACTAAAGTGACCGCACACATACTCCATGGCCCAGGAATCCCATCTGTAGGTTTAAACCCGACAGAAATGAGTGCCCATGTGCCCCGACAGGCATGTACGAGAATGTTTGTAGCGGCATTATTTGTACCAGCCAAAACCTGGAAACTACCCACATGTCCGTGGACAGTAGAATAGATAAATAACTTGTGGTGAAGTCACACGGCAACTTTGACCTGGCAGTGGGCATGAGCAGCCTACGAATGCACACGCCAATCCAGGTGGCTCTCACAGACACAAGGCTGGAAGAAAGAAGCCACACACAAAAAGAGACATGCTGTGTGATTCCATTTATATAAAGTACAAAAATAGGCGACATTAAGCCACGTTAACAGAAGCCGGGACGGTGATTTCCTTTGAGCGATGGCTAGAGAACGGAGTGGGGCGCAAGGGGGGCTCTTGGGGTACAGATGATGTCCTTGGTCTGGGTGCTGGGTGCTTGGGGACCGTGCGAGGAAACGCTCGCTCTCGCCTGGTCCTCCTGCCCATGCCCCGTACACCCCCACCACCCCCAAGCTGGAGCCCTCTTCCTGGACAGCTGGAAGATTCCAACACCAGCTCCACGTCAAGTTCTTAGACAAATGTCTCCAGCTGAAGGCCACCCCAAACACTCCCATGACCCTCATCCCATCCCTCTTCCTAGTCCCCCATCACCCCTGCGGCGGCCCTGCTGCTCTCCCTGGCCAGCATCCTCTCTTTAAAGCCTTCCAGTGTCTCTGGCCCCACTAAGACTCCCTCCCACGCACCCACTCTCCCCACTGCAGACCGAGAGAGGCATTTCCTTTCATCCAATCCTTCAAACACTCGGGCGGATCTGCTTGGCATACCCTCTGCCCCCTCCCCTCCCCCACCAGGCCCCTTCCCCAGACAACCCTTCCCCTCCTTCAGATCTCAGCTTAAATATCGTTTCATGGGAAAAGCCTCTCCCGGCCCCATTACATGCACCCACAGCAGCCTGCCCTTCCCACCCAGGGCCCCCCAGGACACTTGTCATCATTGATATATGTGCATCTTCCCACTAAGCTTCATGCAGACAGGGCTGTGTCATGCTCACTGTCTGGCACACAGCAGGTGCTCTATAAGTTCCTTTGAACAGTCATATGAATGACTATGTCAATGACACGGCTATGACCACAGTTACCACTGTCTCCCCTAGCACGTGACCCTCATGGACCCTCCTCCCTTCCCCAACTACATTCTAGGAAGGATATTTCTTGGCTCGTCTACTGAGTATGTCTAATCCACAGCCCCAAAACCAAGCATTTCAGAACAAAATCTACCAGGCTTGTCACAGCCTTGAACTGACCTTCATTACTCTGAACCTTTTGATTACAAGTGACAGAAACAAACTTTGAAAAGAAAAGATTGACTCACACACACAAGTCTGCTTTGATCTCAGGCAAGGCTGGCTGCAGAGGATCAAGCCATTAAATTAGGCCTCGATCTCCCTCTCTCCCCGCTCCGGGCCAGCCTAATCCTCAGAGGGACAGTCTCTTCCCTTGCGGAGGCAGAACGGCCACCAACCAGCCGCTCCGGGCTGGTCCCCTGCCCTCTCACCAACCCCAGCAGAAAGAGGGCCTCCCTTTCCCAAGGGTTCCAACCAAAATCCCAGAACTTGGTGTCATTGGCCAAGCTTGGGTCACATGTTTATCCCTGAACCAATCCCTGTGGTCAAAGGGATGGAATTCCCCGACTGGCGAGGCCTGGTGATGTGCCCACTTCTTGGAGATACAGACCCCGCATGTTGGCTCAGCCGGTTAGAGCCCCTGGTATGAACTGTGATAACAGCAGCCACCTTTCTTCCAGGCTGTGTAGAGCTTAGACCTTGTGCTTAGTCCCACATCTGCGCTCCCGTTTCATTTTCACAAGGACCCCGCGAGGACAGGATTCTGATCTCCATCTTAGCGACAAAGAAGCAAAGCTCTGGGTGGAGAAGGGACTTTCCCAAGGCCATTGGGGTGGGAGGCAGGGTAAGAACCTGACTCCCTTGTCCACAGCTTTGGCCAAACCAGCCTCCACCTGCTTCCCTCACCCCCTCCTCCACTCCCCCTGCCCCAGCCCACCAGACTCCGCTGTCTCCCAGGACTTAGCACCTCCCAGACAGCAGGGGAGCCCTGCGGGAAACTCTGCCGGATGGGAAAGGGCACACCCTCCGTCTGCCCCGACGTGCGCCAGGTCTCCTGCTCACACACGCAGGCTGGAGGCTGACAAGAGCAGAGTCACCATGGCTCAGCCTTGACCCCTCCCCATTCTGGTGTCCCCACCTGTCCCAGGGCCAGTGGCCAAGGCTGGGGCAGCAGATGCAGCAAGCCCTAACGGGGCAGCTGAGGGGCTCCCAAGCCCCCCAGTCTAAGTGGCGGCCAGCCCCCTGGGAAGGGCAGGTCTGCACAGCCCTGGGAGGTTGGCCAGCTCCCACTGCTCCCACGGAAGCATGGAGAAGAGGATTGAGCTCAAGGCCAATTGAAGGACAAAACAAGATTAGATTCACATCTTAATGGGATTTGCCCTTTGGAAATCCTTGTCAAACTAAGATACTCACCATGCCCCCTTTTCACACTTTGCTCAAATCAAGTCCCTGAAATGAGGGTCTATCTCCAGCCATGCCTGTGGGTTTGCCCTTTAGCAATAAAAACAACAGCAACTTCTTCTTATATTGTAATAGCTCTGTGCCAAGATGGGAAACCAATCAAAAGGCCATAGAAGGCCGGGCAAGGCAGTTCAAGCTTGTAATCCTAGCGTTCTGGGAGGCCGAGGCGGGAGGATCGCTTGAGGCCAGGAGATCGAGACCAGCGTCAGCAAGAGTGAGACTTGTCTCTACTAAAAATAGAAAGAAATTAGTGAGACAACTAAAAACAGAAAAAACTAGCCGGCATGGTGGCGCAGGCCTGTAGTCCAAGCTCCTAGGGAGGCCGAGGCAGAAGGATCGCTTGATCCCAGGAATTCGAGGTTGCCGTGAGCTAGGCTGCTGCCACAGCACTCTAGCCTGGGCAACAGAGCAAGACTCTGTCTCAAAAAAGGAAAAATAAAAAGGCCATAGAGCCTAGAGTTTAGGAGTATGGACTGTATAGCCAGGTGGTCTGGGTTCAAATCCCGGCTCCGCCACTCACCAGCTACAGGACCTTGGGTGAGCTACTTAATTTCTCTGGGCCTCAATTCCCTTATCTGTAAAATGGGGCTTGAAATAGTACCAACCTCAAAGAGCAGTTGTGAGGACTTAATGAGTTTGCGCATGTGAAGTGTTAGAACAGGGCCTGGCATGCAGTAAGTGCTCAATAAGTGCTCACTCTTTAAAGGCTTTAAGCCATGTCCACCGGAGAGAGAAAGGACTCCTGTTTTGGCACTAAGAGGCTGAGGCTTGAGTGATGTGGCCACCTCCAAGGTGGCTCATGTAGTTCACTCACTCACTCAGCATGTGTGAGGGCTCTGGGTGCCGGGGCCAGTGCTGGATACCAGGGCACCATGACGCACCAGACCCCATCCTAGAGGCTCTCGGCCAGGTGGGACTCAGGAGGAGAGCCCAGGCCCCTGAGACCTTGGGGAAGCTGGGGCCACCCGCCCAGCTGGCGGGTGATGGAGGAAGCTGTGGTCTGGAGTTGAGCATTTCTGGTGTTCCTATCATTCTCCAAGAAAGCTCAGCTCGGCAAGCTCATGGGGCCCAACCAGCACGTCCTCTGTGCCGCGCAACCTCAGCAAGCACCTGCCAAGGTGCCGCACTGTGAGCCCCGCTTTGGGGAAATCCTCTGTCCTCCGCATCCCTCCTGGCTCCTCCCCCAAGACACAGGAAGCAAGATTGTGTGCGCGAAAGCCCAGGCCAAGCACAGTGGGCGCTTTGTAGACTCACTTATCTACTGTGAGGAACACCTTGCTGGAAAGTACAAAGAACTGGCCGCACCCATCCAGAGGAAGATAAACTCAGATATGATGGGGACATCGGTAATTCAGCATACCTGCCACTGTCCCATCACTGGCCTCTCCCCGAGGCACCTGCTGTCACCTTCCTGGCCCTGTTCTCTGATGGGGCAGGCTCTGAAATGGGATCCAGGCGCATGGGATGGAGTCCTGGCTCTGATGCTAATTCCATTTGAGACTTCAGGCCTCTGTGTCCCTATGGGTAAAACAAGAGGTTTGGACTAGATGCTCGTGAGCTCCTGCAGCCACTGGGTCTCCACGCGAGGCGCATTCACTGGTGCCTCACTCTGTGCCAGGTCTGGGGCTCTACCTCACAATGCTGGAGGGGAGCCCTTGTGCTCGGGGCACACAGAGAAGAGCCACTGAATCAATCCTGGAGGACTTGCTGGAGGAGGTGGTACTGGGCTGAGACTCACAGGATGAGTAGGAGTTGGGTGGGTGAAAGAGTGAGGATTCCACCTGTGGCACTGAGCAGCTTTCTCTAAGTCACACCAGTGAGCCAGTACAACTTAGAAAAAGCACCGTGGCAGCTCTGAGGGAGGGAGACCTGGAGGGGGTGCCTGGAGTCCAGATACCAGTTAGGGCAGGCAGTGGGATCCAGGTAGCCTGTGGACATTGCAGGCTGAGTTCATTATAGAAGGTTCTGGACTGGAGGCTGGGGAGTCCTCAGGCTGTAGCTGGTGGCTAAGGCCACGGGAGCAGATAAGACTGTCAAGAAAGCGCGTGCAGAGAGAGGAGCAGCCGGCAGGGAAGGCAGGTGGGAGGACGCCAGGGCAGGCAGCGGAGGCGCAGACCAGGGACAGCCCACTGTGCTCCACGCTCAGGAGGACAAGGACCGAGGAGGTCTGTTCGCCACACACCCCCCACTTGGCACAGCACAGACACACGGCAGGAGCTCAACAAAGGTTTGCTTTTTAAAAAATTCTTTAAATTAACAGATTAAGGAAACCCAGGAGAGGTCCAGGCCAGTGAAGCCCAGGAGAAGAGTGGGCTGCAAAGGGCGGAGGGTGGGGGGCAACCTCAGCGTCAAGGCTGCCGAGAGGTCAAAACCACTGGGTGCTGCCCACGACGACGGTCCTTGGTAACCTTGGCGGCATTGGAGGGTGGGGAGACAGACCACAGGGGGAAGGAGTGACTGGCAAGTGAAGACATGGAGACGGCGAGTGTGGAAAGCTCCTCCAGACCTCCAGACCTTTCGATGAAAGAGGAAGGGAGAGAAAGGGGAGGGGCCGACAGAGGGGGAGGCAAGGGGGGAGGAGGGGGGAGGGAAGGGGGAAGGAGGGCGGAGGGTCAGCAGTCGCCAGAGGGGAACGTGAGCCACGGAAGGAGTTAGATCCCACACTGGTCACTCGCTGAGTGATCTCAGGTGAGTCAAGTCACCTCTCTCAGCCTCAGTTTCCCCAACTGTAAAATGAAAGGAAATAGCTCCCACCTTAAAAGTTACTGGGAGCATCAAGCAAGTTAACTATGGAAAGCATCTGGCATGGGGCCTGGCATGCCACAGGACACAGAAAATGTGTCCTTGTCATCCTCGCACTAGAGCCCTTCGCCAGCGCGGGAGTGGCAGGCCACTCTCATTATCAAATCATTATCCCCATTTTACACATGAAGAAACTGAGTCACAGAGAGACTTGTCAGGCTGCACCTCCTCAGCCCCACCCCCCAGACATACAAGGCAGTGCCAGTTCTTCACTGGTGTGGGGCAGGGAAGTATTTGGCACAGGGCCTGAGGCAGAGACATTTGTTGATTGAATGAACGGCAAAGACAGAGATAGAAGCTAGAGGAAGGCTGCACTCCTGCTGTGAAATAAAAAGAGCCTGGAAGGTAGCCAATCAGAGCCAGGCATTTTGCTCTTGGGGACCAATCAGAGCCAGGTATTTTGCTCTTGGGCGCCAATCAGAGCCAGGCATGTAAGTCACAGGAACCATCTCGTCCACCTGGACTGGGGTGTCCCTTAGGTTCACCTGGAAAGCCTGTTAAAACTCAGATTCCTGGGCCCCGCCCTAGACCTACTGAATCAAAATATAAAGGGAGAAGCGCCCAGGAATCTGCACTGTAAACCGGAGCCCGGGTGCGGCAGATGCAGATGGCCCAGGGGCCACGCCCTCATTTGGTGGAGGAGAGGACCCTCTGTGAGAGCACATGGCAAAGGGCCTGACGGATCACCTGGCTGTCCAGGCTCCAGGCCACTGCCACTCCTGGTGCCGGTGGGCGCCCTGCAGGTGGAAGGCAGGGAAAGGAACAACAGCAGGGAGGAAAGAGGAGAAAGTAGCGGACACTAGCTCACATCCAACACGCCCCGCGTACCAGGTGCCTGTGCTCAGTTCCTCGGCCTCCCAGCAAAACTCCGAGGTGAGTTTTATTATTACGTCCATTTTACAGGTGAGGCGAGTAGGGTTCAAGAGGTGAAGCTGATGGTCCAAGACCTCCCAACTGGTAGGTGGCAGGACGGGAACCCAGGTCTGTCTGATGCTAAAGCCAACCTCCCTAACCACCTGGGCCCACTGCCTCCCGGAAGCAAGGAGAAGAGGAAGAGGGGAGGGGTGGGGAGGCGAGAAGAGGAGGGGTGTGGGGGGGGCCTTAGGGAGGGAGGCAGGGTGCCCTCCGTGCCCACCCAGGTGCTGAGCCAGGCCGGCTGCTGCAGGGCAGAGAGCGCCTGCCTGTCCCGGTGCCCTGCGGTTGCCATGCCGACCCCCAGGCTGTGTTTGCGGATGTTGTATTTGATTTCACACGTTTGGAACTCCAATTACGTCATTTCGCAACACACGGTTGCCATGACAGCCGGCCCCACGTTCCCCGGGTAGCTCACACCTTGGGGGAAAGGGAAGGGCCCGGCTGGCTCCCCCGACCGAACCTCAACCCAGAGCCCCCTGGAGGCGTGAGGCCGGGAGTGTGGGTTCGGGAAGCACCTTAGGGATCAATCAACGCCTGCATTTGGGGAAACCGAGGTCTGGGTGGCGAGCCCGCGCCACCTGATCCCCAGGCCAGCCGGCCCCCGGCACAGCACGCCGCCTTCCACGGAGGCTGCACACCTGGCTGCACACGGGCCAGGGCCTGACAACCGGCCCCCAGCGCCAGCCTGGCCGTCTGCCCCGAGCGGCTCTCTGCGGCTTCAAAACAGCTGCCGCCCCGGCCGATGCGCTGCTCGCCACGAACCCACGCACGCGTGCGCCAGGGTGGGGGCGGAGGTGTGGCCGGAACCCCGGCTTTGGTGTCGGACTTGGGTTCAAGTGTGGCTAGTGGGGCCACCTGGCCGGGCGTCCATTTCTACATCCGAAAACGGAGATGGGGGTGCTCAGCCCTGCAGGCCGCGGGAGGATCCGCTGTTGGCACAGGCAGAGCACCTGTTCCGGAGTAGACGAAATAAACAGCGATCGCGGGGTTTCTTTTCCTTCCTTCCTTCATTCTTGTTTTGTTTGTCCTTGCCCTGTCATTGTCAGCTTCACCACCGACCTGCACCATGGTGACTCTGGGCAACTGCCCTTCCCGCGCTGGTCCTCTAGGCTAGTAATAATGTGACGATCTTTCTCCACTTCCTCGCCATTGAACGCTCCATCCCCTTGGCCTAAATTCCAGTTATTTAGCCTCCTCTCTGCTGGCTTCCGTCTACTGGGTGGCAGGGCTGCCGGGCTTACCAAAACCTCTGTTCATATCACCGGGTCCAGCTCCCTCCTTCGCCAGCTGTTTGAAGACAGCAAACCCGTCCACGGCCGGAAGCTCCTGTCTGCACCTGTGAGTTGGGACTTTCCAACCTCGGGCTCACGGAGAAGACGGCAAAGCCTCTCAAAAGGACACGGGACCTTTTCATCATCAAGGCACTGTCACAGGCATCCTTGCAAATGATCTACCCCCAGAAACCCGCGGGAGGCACCTACCTGCATGCCCATTCTGTAGATGAGGAAAGTGAGAACCAGAGAGGTGAGGGGAGTTGCCCGAGATCTTAGCAACCAGTGAGCGGTAACTCCAGTGCTGTGCACCACACACTCCAACACGGTCCCGGAAAATGTGAGGAGCTGTTGCTGCCGGGGAGGGCCGTGCCCTTGGGCAGCCGTCACAGGTCACAGCCAAGGGCTTCCTGGGATGACCACAGAGACTCGCCTATTGCCCCCACTGCCGCCCAGCTCCCTGCCAGGCCCCCACGGCCCTGGACGCTTCCCCAGACCCGGGGCCAGGACCAACACGAGCTGTTTCCCCTCAAGCCGCCTCCAACTTGCATGTGCTGGAGTTTGCTGGAAAAATCAAACACTGCCACATGTGCAGAGACATGCACTGGGCGGGAGCCCATCGGCCCAGTCCAACCCAGCAAGTCTTTCCTCAGGCCCAGCCTTGGCCCAGAGCAGAGCACGAGCTTGGGAGTCTGGCTGGCCCGGGTTTAACCCTCACCCCCGACTGGCATCCGCCTGGCTCCAGCCCCTTGCCCTTCAGCGCTGCGACCTCACCTGTAAAACGGAAACGACCGTGCTCATTTCAGAGCTGTCAGGAGGAACGAAAGCACACGGTTGCCCACTAAATGTCCCCTCCTGCCCTTCTTCCAGGGAACAGGCAACTGAGGCCACGGTCCCTGCAACCAAGGAGCTTTTTCACCAGCTCCAGTTAGAGAGGCAAGACTATGTTCATGACAGAATTGAAGACAAGACAAGAAACAATCGAATGCTAAAACGGTGCCTCCAGTGGGTGACAAGAGATTGTGAGCTCACAGGAGGTGGCTGCCCCTGGGGGCTGGAGGAGTCAGGAAGGATTTCCCGGAGGAAGAGGAGGGACGTCGAAGGAGTTCCTGGAGACAGACGTGCAAGCAAGTCATCTCGGCACAGCCTGATGTGAGCCGTAACAGATGCACCCGGCAAAGGGGCTGCACGGAGGACAGGAGAGACAGTTTGGTGAAGGTGCCGCGGAGGAGAAGTCTCTAGAACAGGTCCTGAAGGGTGAACAGGCCGGGCACAGCAGAGAAGGCAGAGGGGTTGTGGTGAGCATGCGGGTGCAGGGGACGGCACCTGCAAAGGCACAGAGGTAGGAAACAGCCCAGGGCACTTGAGGAATGACTGGGCCAAACAGGGGGAGGTGGTGGCCGGAAAGACAGATGGGGCAGGTCAGGGAGGGCCTTGAAGGCCAGGCGGAGGGGCTTAGAGTCAGTCCCGTGGCCATGGAGAGCCATGGAGGGCTCTATGGCAAGAATCGACATGAACAGATTTGAGGTTTAGAAAAACACTCTGCTAAATAGGTGTCGGGCGGTGGATGCTGAGAGTTTAACCAGAGGCAGAAGCCCAGAGGGAGGCTCCGCAGCGCTGCCCCTGAGACCCGACTACTATGAAGGAACAAGGAATGGATTGGAGAGGATTTAGGAAGCAAAACTGCTAGATCTCTTTTTTATTGTGGTAAAATAAAATGTACCACTGTAACCATGTTTAATGTACACTTCCCTGGCATTAAGTACGTTCGTATTGTTGTGCAACAATCACCACCGTCCATCTCCAGAACTTTTTCACAACTGAAACTCAGACCCCTTAAATGCCAACTCCCTTTCCCCATCCCCTGGCAGCACCGTTCTGGTAATACTTTGTCTCTGCGAATCTGACTACTCTGGGTACCTCGCGTAAGCGGAATTGTTCAATATTTGTCCTTTTGCATCTGGCTTATTTCACGTAGCATAACACCTTCCAGGTCCATCCATGCTGTAGCAAGTGTCAGAGTTTCCTTCTTTAGGCTGAATAATATCCCCTTGTATGTATATACGACATTTCGTTTATCCATCCATGCATCGATGGACACTCGGGTTGCTTCCGCCTTTTGGCCGTTGTGAACACGGATGTACAGGTCTCTGTCTGAGTCCCCGAGTTCACTTCCTTGGGGCATGTACTCGGAAGCGGAGTTGCTGGATCATATATAATTCCGTTTGATCTTTTGAGGAACCTCCAGACCGTATTCCACAGTGGCTGCACCATTCTGCATCCCCACCAAGAGTGCACAAGGGTTTCAGTTCCTCCGCATCTTCCCCAACACTTACTATTTTCTGGGTTTTGGTGATAGCTGTCCTAATGGTCATGATTGCTAGATCTCGATGAATGACTGTGTGTGAGGAGTTGACGGGCTAGGAGTTGAGGGAAAAGAGGAGAATGACTGCTGGGTGTGCAGCTTGGCCAACTGGGTAGACGAAGATTCACCAGCTGGGCTGGGAGGGGAAACGGGCATGAGGAAGAATTTGGGGGCTGTTGAGCTCGAGGGTTCTGCGGCCCATCCTGGTTGAACACGGGGGTCTGGAGGTCTGAGAGAGTCTGCGCTGCCGATGGGAAGTCACGAGCAAGTATAAAATTGCTGAGGAAGTATGGGATGCAGAAAAAAGTGGGGCCCAGTACAGAAGCCTGGGGATCCCCATGTTTTAGGAGTGGGACAATGAAGATACCCACAAATGGAGACAAAGGAAGATCAGCCCAAGAGGTAGGAGAAAAGCCAGAAAATGTCATTCCAGAATTGCATAATCTAGGATTAGATTTTGCTATAAGCAACAGAAAACCCAAATGAGTGGCTTAATCAAGATACGGGTTCCATTCTCTCCCTTGGAAAAGAAGTGTGGAGGAAGGCAGCCCACCATCATCAGAGACTCGAGCTCTGGCTCTCTTGTTCTGCTATTCTTGGCCCTGATTTCTACCTTCAAGATCACCTCATAGTCACAAGATTGCTGTTGCAGCTCCAGCCATCACATTCATGTTTCAGCAATAACAAGGAGGAAGAAGCAAGAGCAGAAGACCTGCCTCCTAGCTAAGACTGCCCAGACTCCTTTAAAGACCATTCCTGGAAACCCTTTCCCACCCCTCTCCCTAGCCTCCACTTATATCTCATTGGCCACCCCCAGGTGCAAGGAAGGTTGAGAAATGTGATCCTTTAGCAGAGCATATTGCTTTCTGAAAAAAATATGGGTTCTGTTAGTAAAGAACCAGGGAGAATGGCTGTAGGGGAGGCCACTGGCAAGCTCTAACACAGAGAGAGAACTTTCCAGAAGGAAAAAATGGTAGCTGTGTTGGCTAAAGGGTTAACCATTGGACTTGGCAATGAGGTCATTGGCATCCTGCTGGGTGGTGGGGGAGGGGAGATGAAGCCATGGCAGAGGCTTGAAGCGTGAAAGGGGAAATGAAGTCATGTTAGTTGACCACACTTGGGAGGTCCCAGGCCAAGGGAAGAGCTTGGTACCTAGAGAGGAGATGCAGGATCACGGGAGGCTCGGGGCCCTTTACTTTGAGATGCGAGGACTTAGCCACAATAGGCTGGGAGGGCTGAGCCAGAGAAGGGGCAGGAACGGGTAGCAGAGAATGGGGGTGCCTGCAGGTGTGAGGCCCGGGGGAGATGGGAGAGAACTGGACCTGGGGGTAGGGGGGCAGCCGGGCCCCAGGCAGGAGGCTTGAGCCTGGGGCCAGAGGACGGCAGGTGGTGAAGAGGGAGTGGAGGGGTCGCTGGTGGGTTGGGGGAAGGGGGTGGGAAGCCAAGGATGTGCCCACCAAGGGCCGGGGGGCTGGATGGGGCGGCAGAGAAAGGCACCTCTTCAGTGCCAGGGGACGTGAAGCAGCTGGGGGCCTGAGTGGTACAGGTGAGGGCGGTGATGAGGACCTGGGAGGGGCCGCCCACAAAGAGGAAAGGGGTAGAAGGGAAGGGCCTAGCGGAGACTGGGAACCGTGGCTGTGTAGTGGCCATGTCCCATCGGGAGGGATGCAAGCGGTGTGGGGGGAACGTGGGACTCGGGGTGTAGGGCAGACAGAGCCAGGGAGCCCCAGGGAAGGGAGTGTGTGCTCGGGAAGTCTGCTCAGGAGACTGCCCCGGAGGTCTCAGTGTGGCGTGGCGGGGCAAGGGCCCAGAGGGCGGGAGGTGTCACCAGGGAGTGGGGCTCAGCATTCAGGGTCCCAGAGGAGGGCAGCCCCAGGGGGCCGCGAGGCCCAGGGTGGCCAAGGCGGTGGGCAGCTGGAGAGAGACTGTCACTGGAGATGAGACGGTCCAGGAAGTGAGCACCGGGGTGCTGGGCACGGCATCCTTGAGGCCACTGAAGTCACCCCGGATGCTGGCGGCATGGGTGGAGGGAAAGAGCGCGCGCCAGTCTTCACGGAACGTGGAAGGTGTCAGGAAGGTCAGCAGGGGACAGCAACGAAGACCCCAGCCTGGTAGAGCACAGCAGGGGTGGAGAGGAGTGTCCCCAAGCAAAGAGCGTCCTGGCAGGGGTGGGGAGTGGTGTCAGGCTGAGGAGGTGACAGAGCCCTCTGCGAGCTGTAAAGACATCCGGGACCTGTACAAGGGACCAAAGGCTTGGGCAGGGACAGTGTCTGTGGCGAGGGGAGGGAAGGCCAGGAAGGAAAGGATGAGAGAAGACAGCTTTTAGGGCAGACTTGGTTATCCCATTTCACAGGTGAGAAAACAGAGGCCCAGAGAGAGGAGAGATTCACCCAGGGTCCCACAGAGAGTGACCGAACTCGAGCTGGACCCAGGCCTTGCTCTGGCCACTCAAGCCTGCACAAGTCCCTTCCCCTCTCTAGGCCTCAGTTTCCCCATCTGTAAAACGAGATGAAGATTTGGTGGCTACATGAAAGTTCCTGAGGTGAGAGATTCCCTTCCCCAGCCCTGCCCTTTTAACTGAGTCACCTCCGAAAAGACAGACTTTCAGAATTCCCCAAGCCCCATGCCGGTCCTCAAGGGGGCTGAGTCACTGAGGAAGTCGAGGTGGGCGGGAGGCGGCGAGTGATGCAGGTGCAGTAGGGTTGCTCCAGGACCTTCCCCGGGCGCCCTCTTTCGCAAGAGACTGCGCCGCGCCCACCCCGTAACCTGCCTGGGTGGATCTGGCCACAGCAGGCCCTCTACGGTGAACTGTCCCCAGCACCAATCGCTCGTTCCCCGCCCCCCAGCCTGTGTCGCCCTCCCGCTCCTGTCCATCCTCTGCATGTGGCTGGAGCCATCTTCCCGCAGCCCAGCTTGCTCCTTGTCTGTCTCCTGCTCCGAAGTCTTCCATGGCTCCCCACTGCCCTCAGAAAAGTCAAGTCCTTAACCTAGCACACCCGGTCCTTCGTGGTCCAGCCCCATCGCCCCGGGCAGCAACACCATCCACGGGTCCTCCGTTCCAGGCCCTGGGTCATGCCATTCCCCCACCCGCCCCCTTGCAGTGGGGAATGCCCTTTCCTCTCTGCCAATCCCAACTGTGCAAATGTAAAACCACACCCCCATATCCCCATGTTGCCTGGGTTCACCATGTCCTTAGCTTCAATCAATAATTATAAGTAATAAAACAGTTCAGGATCCCATGCTCCATACTGTGTCCAACGCCCTTCCCAATACTTCTGAGATCTCCCGAGAAGGACTTAGGGTCCCGTGTCCCTTCACTGCTAGTTCTGCCATTGGCCTGAGCCACACGCTGCTGTGTGCCAGCCTCTCCCTGTCCCCTAAGCCCCACAGACACGAGCTGTGTGTGCAACCGACTTTGCTGAAGCAAAGGACAGAGATTTCGGGACCCAGCCAGCAGCAACATCAACCGAACCTTTCACGTCCTGTACAGAGCATTCCTGGGCCCTCCTTGCCCCTCCTCGGCTCTGGCTGCCCCCACGCTCCTGAGTCCTCTCTGCAGAGGAGACCCCCGCCCATCTCTGCTCTGCCTCGAGCCACCAGGCCTGTCAGAGTCTCCCTGTTCACACTCTTTGGCTGCCCAGAGATGACTCGCAACTTGAGCTCCTCATCACACAGAGCGCCCTTCACTTTGC
>RJWJ010013056.1:0-18282 GCA_004363605.1 Indri indri
CAGGCATGCGCCACCATGCCCGGCTAATTTTTTCTATATATATTTTCAGCTGTCCAATTAATTTCTTTCTATTTTTTTGGTAGAGACGGGGTCTCGCTCTTGCTCAGGCTGGTCTCGAACTCCTGAGCTCAGGACGATCCGCCCGCCTCGGCCTCCCAGAGTGCTAGGATTACAGGCGTGAGCCACCGCGCCCGGCTAAGAGTACAGCTTTTGAGCGAACATTCATCTTCCAGTTCTGCTTCCAAACCAGTGGCCTTCAGAGGTTAACTGTGCCTCAGTTTCCTCATCCTATAAAATGGGGCCAGTATTGGTGCCTACGTTGTGAAGATGAGATAAGTTAACACGTGTCGCTGTCTGGCACATCGCAGGCACATTAAGTAAATGCTCATCGCAGGTGCTCTTAGCAACGTAGGCGTTTGTAGCAATGGGAACCGAACGTCCTCGGTTGAATTCTCTTCTCTCCCTTCCCACAGGAAAATGGCAGATGCACGACGGCGGCCTCCTGAACATCACCGAGGTGTCTTTCTCAGACCGAGGCAAATACACGTGTGTGGCTTCCAACGTCTACGGCACCGTGAACAACACGGTGACCCTGCGCGTCATCTTCACCTCCGGAGACATGGGCGTCTACTACATGGTGGTCTGCCTCGTGGCTTTCACCATCGTCATGGTCCTCAACGTCACCCGCCTGTGCATGATGAGCAGCCACCTGAAGAAGACTGAGAAAGCCATTAACGAGTTCTTCAGGACGGAGGGCGCGGAGAAGCTGCAGAAGGCGTTCGAGATCGCCAAGCGCATCCCCATCATCACCTCAGCCAAAACCCTAGAGCTTGCCAAAGTCACCCAGTTCAAAACCATGGAGTTCGCGCGCTACATCGAAGAGCTGGCCAGGAGCGTGCCCCTGCCGCCTCTCATCATGAACTGCAGGACCATCATGGAGGAGATCATGGAGGTGGTCGGGCTGGAGGAGCAGGGCCAGAACTTCGTGAGGCACACTCCAGAAGGCCAGGAGGCCACGGACAGGGACGAGGTCTACACGATCCCCAACTCGCTGCGGCGAAGTGACTCGCCCACCGCCGACTCAGACGCCTCCTCGCTGCACGAACAGCCTCAGCAGATCGCCATCAAGGTGTCTGTCCACCCGCAGGCCAAAAAGGAGCACGTGGACGACCACGAGGGGGTGCAGTTTGAAGTCAAAGATGAAGAGGAGACGGATCCCTCGGCGGAACATTCCCCCGAAACGGCGGAGCCGTCTACTGATGTAACATCCACGGAGCTCACGTCGGAAGAGCCGACGCCTGTTGAGGTAGCAGATAGAGTACTGCCGCCAGCTCACCTGGAAACCACAGAGCCAGCAGTGACATGTGACAAAAACACCTGCATTATTTATGAAAGCCATGTCTAATACCAACCCCGAAAAGCTATGCATATCAAGCAAACCAGGGGCTGCTCCTTGTAATACAGATGTAGTCCGCACTTGCCGCTAAGCCTTACCAGGAGACTCTCGCCCTTAGGTAGGAGCGACGCCATTCGGGAAGGGGAGACACCCGCGTGCAGTTCAGGGGACTGGAATTTCCCCAGTGAGAGAGGACGCGAGAAACATCAGGGTGCAGAATTGATACTATTGGACAGAAGGGGTCTTCTGTCTGTGTGATACGAATTTTAGAGGCTGCTCTCTGCCACATACCTTAATCGGTGACATCCTTTGGCAAACAGTACACCATTGTGAGATATTCTGGGTTCAAGAGCCCTGTCCAATGCATACTGCATTGCTTTTCCTTTTAAAAATTGCAGGTCTGCTACAATAGCAAATGCACGTACTTGGGTTTGTTGCACTTTCTTCTCAGTTTTAATTACTTCTGCTGTTCCTTTATCATGGAGTAGTTGTTATTATATTAATACTAATTGCTCTTTCTGGTTTAGCCCTTTTTGCCATTTTCGTCCTTATTTTTCCCTAGAACTTTTACCTCAGAGGCTTTGGTACCGGTCACCAGTACCAGGGCGGCATCTACATGTCATTTTTAACGTTCCAAAGTAGTTACTAGCTCGGCTTTTTTTTTTTCATTCCCCAGGCCTATTTCCACAGAAAGCTTTTTCTGTTTCCAATGAAGCTGCTGTCGTGAAACTGAGAAACACTTTGCCCCGGAATAGCACTTTAATAGTTGAATAAAAATGTGTTTACCCGCTTGATTCCGAGAGCCTTGCGATGAGCTCAGCTGAGGTGTGCAGGGAGATTGCAAAGGTTAAATACACCCACACGGCCCAGGAAAGTCGCTGTTTACGTTTAAGGAACATCATCCTCCAAACAGAGACTGACTCTTTACCTGGAAATTTATTGGTCCCAAAGACAGAGGCATTTGGTGAATTCCCGCAGGTTGTGGAATGTTGGCTTCCCTGACAGGCCTGCAGGGACCATGTGCCGTCAGATGACACAAACACTTGCCGTAGGGCAGCAAATATAGGGTCTGTGAAGTCGCATAACCGGGTCCGCCTTTGTGAACTGCATGGCTGACTGTTGGTCCTTGAAGGGAAGCGTGAAAGGTTGGGGTGACGGCAGGGGAACTGTGCCACCGAATCTCATGCCAGAGTTTTTGAATCATCATTCAGTCCCATAAGAAAGCCGTCACATGCAAGGCAGCTTGATGTTATGGGAAGAAGACAAAACCAGTCATCCGAAGGTTAATACCTTGCCTGACTGTGCCAATGACCAGCTGCCTGGCTCAGGGCACGTCTGGGCCTCAGTGTCCCTGTCTGTGCGACAAGGCAGATTAGATGAGCTCCAAGCGCCATTTAAAGGGTTTCACTGCCTCACAGAACCAAACTATTATTGACATCCTTGCACTCTTTCCCTCAAAAATTACTTTGAGGATTTGCTGTCATCTCTGCACTCACCTGACATTTCCATGCTGCATTGTGTACTTAAATAGAGGGCCGGTGTTGAAAAATCATAGCATTTTAAACAAATTTTGGATCTTCTCCTTCCAAAAAATCATGAGGACTACTTCCACAGTTTAGATTTAATCTTGGTGAGGATGAGTGGTGTTATTCCATTTCCACTTTAAACAGGGAAGATAGCAACCTTAACGTAGCTGTAAGGGTCGCGGCCACACCAACCCCACCATTGGTGGGGTTATGATGTCCGAGGTCACGGGGGCCATGTTGGTAACGAGAGAGCAGATCCACACTGTCTCTGTCTGGGGAAGTGACCCTGGACAACTCCTTCCTTTTTCTGAGGTTTAATCTTTTCCTTCATCTATAAAATTATTCAGGTAGTGCTCGAGGGCCTACAAGATCCCTCCCAGCTCAAACATCATGGTTCTGTGGAAAGTTTGCAGTCTTCCGTGGTGAACTCCATGGCATGAGACAAGCAAAATTGGGAGCAAAAATGAGAACGTGAGACTGGGTGCTTTCGCTTTCCAAACTTTACAGCAAACATACCTGCTCTGTAACTGCGAGCCGTGGGCTTGCTTTAAAGGTAGCCTTGATGGGTTTATTTATAGATAACTGGTGTGGAAGGTGATAGGACAGTCTGATCAGACATCTCTTGAAAAGCAGTGAACTCCTGGCATCCGGTTAGATGTGTCTTGAGTGGTCCCATAAAGAAATTAGCAATAAGCAATCAAGAGACACCGCAACTCCTGTTCGGGTTCTCTGGACTAGGATTTTATGTATTTGGGTTCCAGAAAAGTTTCATCTCCGGCTCTTAGAGTCTGAAACTTTTTTGTCAGGGAGGTCCACAGATTCTTACAAGGGTTATACGCCAAAGCAACAACAGGGACTTAAGCTCATTTTTGACATTGTGTGAACGTCTTCCCATGCTCTCCAGTTCTCATTCCACCCAAACCCATGTGCAGACTTCCATGTGGAAATGGCAGGAGGAGGCATCCATCCTGTCCATCTGGACATTAATTAGGGGTACGTACATTATGAAATGAGCAGAAATGTATGACCAAAGAATGTTCCCAGGTTGATTTTTGCTGCTTTAGATTGTGGGTAGGGGAGAGTATATAGATTTTCAAAAAAAAAACATTCTCCTTTGTTAAGGCATCAGAATGCTCTTGATTTGATAACAGCCAATGTGAAGGGAGGTTAGCTTACAATAGGAATTTCCCCTTCCAGAAATTCTACACTATTCCTATCCATCCTACAGCTTCTTTATGAAATAAGAGAGGCCCTCCTGCTAGAATACGAAATGTAGAAGACCTCATGACTTCCGGCTGATTTTTCAGAGATGAAGTGAACTGTTCAGCTTCAGAGAAATACACAGGAGTGTGACCGAACACATGTGTGTACACACCCATGCCCGAGAGTCATTTGGGCAGTTTTAAAAGCTTAACACTAAATCCCGAGCCATGTCCTTTGGGTCTTAGGTAGTCATTCTTCAAATCAGTTTCTGCTTTCTGAGTCATCTTGGTCATATCTCTAGCAATTTTTTTCTTGAAATTCTGAAAATGATTCACATATGTGTGTGTATGTAATTCACTTAGATGTTCTGTAAACTTGGAGGGTATTTATTCTAAATAGGGAAAACAGAATTTTATATGGAAAAATCTATGTAATTTATAATGGTTTTGTTTTATATATTATATTTTCATATCTTTAGGGCACATCTATCCTCATCTTTTTGTATATCATACTTGGCAAAAAGAAATACTAATACTTGACTAAAATCTCTAGGAACCAAATGTGATATATGTGATGTACAGACATCGCTCTGAGAGTACCTGAATGTCTAACCCATCCCGAGCACTCTGCCGTGTCGTCACATCCAGAACTGTTTGCCTTGGATGCTTATAAGATTTCTTTTTCACAACTGAGGCTAAAAGGCCTGACATCCCACACGTGGGTTCCGGAATGCCCTTCTCCCTGATCTTTTTTATTGTTTGTTTCATTTTTAATTGCACAAGTCTGTGTCGTCTGAACTTCCCTTTGAAGGGCAGATGTGCGATAACAAAGCAATGGAAAGACGGAATGAATTTAACTATGGCTGCGTGGATTATTTTAATGGACTAATAACGTGTTCTAAATCTAATGCTCGGATCATTATTTCCTGGTGATCTAGGATCTGCTCAGCTCTTTAGCACACGAAGAAAATGTAAGGTACAAAGAATATTTGCGTGTTTTGAACAGGCACACTCTCAACGTAGCGCAGCCAACACAAATCAACCTGACTTTAGAAACACCAAGCCCAGCCACTGGAAATAGTTTAGAAAGGCAAATCAGATACCTGCTATTATGCTGTTTGAAATACAGTGTTGTGTCAGTGCTAAAACTCCAAGTGGCAGTCCCTCTGGTTCGCTTAACCGGGGATTTCCTTTCAGTGTTGCATTTGGTAAGAAAATGGAGCATTTAACTCAATTTCGGATACTCTATTTTCTCAGCACAGTTCAACTACTGTTCTTTACGGATCTTTACATAGCCTTTTGGTAGTCCCTTAAGTAATTCCTGTTTCTCTTCTTGTTTTTTAAACTAAATTATTAGGCCGGGCATGGTGGCTCATGCCTATAATCCTAGTACTTTGGGAGGCCGAGGTGGGAGGATCACTTGAGCCCAGGAGTTAGAGACCAGCCTGGCAACATAGCAAGAACCCCATCTCTAAAAAATATTATTAAAAATTAGCCAGGCATGGTGGTGCACACCAGTAGTCCCAGCTATTCGAGAGGCTGAGTTGGGAGGATCTCTTGAGCCCAGATGTTCAAGAGAACATCACTGTCCAAGGTTGCAGTGAGCTATGATCGCACCACTGCACTCCAGCCTGGGCCCCAAAGCAAGACCCCCATCTCCAAAAAATAAATAAACTAAGTTATGGGTAGTCTTTAAATATCTACCAAATCTCGTTGTATATACACATATTTTGAGCATCTGTTATGGTCAAGATATTGGTCATTTTTACACTCAGCTATTCATTTAAAAATCCTTCGGTAGATAACAAAGTTCATTTTCCTAATGACTGTTTCAGGGTTTAACCTTAAACCTCGGGTTAAACCTAACCTAGGATTAACCAGGTTTGGATTAGACAGATCAGTTGGGGGAAAATCAAATAAAACAACTGCTTTATTATAGTCTGCAAAGGACCGAGCATTTATCCATTATACAAGAAAATATATGTAAGGATGATAATGATCTTTGAGATTTTTTTAGAGGTGGAATTTATAAAGGGGCTAGTGCTAAGAATACTGCAATCAAATTGAAGCTAGAGTCTGTAAAAATAGAAAGTAAATAGTTCTAAGAATATTCTGGCATCAATTATTTTTACTTAACCAATAATAGAAGCCTCCCAATGTGTCTCTCAGACACCATAGAGCTGCTAATAGTGAGAGTCAACGAAGATGCTTGCACTTCTTTTCGTTTATTATATTTTAATAGTTCTGGATTGTCCTTTGTTAAAATTGGAAAATAAGATTAAAAAAATTTCTCTGGGCAGAAATGCCAATCTGGTGATTTTTTTTTGAACAATAAAATGTTCACTTTTTAAAAATAATTTAAAGATGTAAACAAATGACTAATATATAAGTTGATATTACAGTAGCAAAAAACATGTGATCCATCCTGTATTTTGATTGTTGCTTTAATAAAGGGTTTGCACAGGTGTTGTCGAGTGTGTCATGTCCCACCTGAAGTGCCTGTAGTAGTTATAACCTGGTTTACTCTTTCCAGTGATGGGGAATGTTGACTACAGATTCTCTAAGAAAAATGAAATCCTTTTTATGTAAAACTGCAAAATTTTATCCATATGCAGAAGGCTTAACTCTGTCCTGACAAATTTTACAGCAATTTATTTCTATTGACAATTAGGAATTTGTAGCACATGATATCAAGCTTGCTATAGAGAATCCAAGAAGACAGGAAACTCACACACCCAGAGCATTCCACAGGGAGAAGGCATCAGGAGCAGAACTGCCACCAAGCACCTGACAACACCAAATCCAGGAACCTGCTATGTAGGTTCCTTCGACAACTCAATATAAAAGGGTTTGAGAGAATTATGCTGGCATTCATGGAAAAATTAACAGTCGTGTCGGCCCAAAAGGAGAAATAGGAAAGTTTTGTCCTAACTAGGAAATTTTGGCTGGTCCATATTTTAACACCCAGAACAAACAGCTGCTAATTTTTTTTTCTTTTTTGCAGGTTTTGGAATGCTATTTAAGCTTAAAAAAATAAAGTTGATACAGTCACGAAATTTTCAAAAAAAAATTTCTCACTACCCTTATTTTTTCTACTTCTATGTTCTGCATGAGCCTTAATCGAAGTGGATATATGAGTAAGCCTTAATATTAACAAATGCCTTTCAAAGAAGCATACAGTCCCCGAGTTGGAAAACAAGTGCAAGGTTACCTGAGTTGCAAGTCTTTCCTACAATGTCCCTGGCAAATAGTAGTTCAGCTCTGCTTGAAAATCGCAAAAGTGGGGAGCTCACGACCTCAGGCCGCAGCATATGCTGTTCTGTTAAGTGCTGAGTCAAGAATCTTAAAATGTGCTACCCCGCTGGTCCTTGTTGAGCCCTGCGGAGCTGCAGGCATGTATTAGTCCTGGCACAATAAAATCGTCGTCTTTACTGTCAACATAAAGCTAAAATTGCAAAAATATTTATGTAAGAGGACTACAAATCACCTGAGCGTAGAACTCTTAACAAAATTAAGGGTCTTTATGTTGTTCGTTGTACATGCTGTACAGCATCTATTTCCTGCAGATTTTCGTCATTCGTATGACGCTGACACACACTGGAGACCCCTGAGTTTACCTGATTGACTGATAGGTGCTGGCGCTGCAGACGTCTCCCACACAGACACTGAGTGAGGTGAATGAAGAAGGTCCTCAAGCTTTAAGAGGATTCATAATGCTAACTACCAAGGTTTTTTTACATGAAACAGAAAAAAAAGTTTGAAGAAGGTAAAATTATTTTGTGGCAGGCTGGGCATGGTGGCTCAAGGCTATAATCTCAGCACCTGGGGAGGCCGAGGTGGAAGGATCTCTTGAGGCCAGGAGTTCGAGACCAGCCTGAGCAAGAGTGAGACCCCATCTCTATAAAAAATAGAAAAATTAGTGGAGCATGGTGGCATACACCAGTAGTCCCAGCAGTCCCAGCTACTGGGAGGCTGGGGCAGGGTGGTGGCTTGAGCCCAGCAGTTTGAGGTTGCAGTGAGCTATGACGATGCCACTGCACCATAGCCAGGGTGACGGAGCGAGACCCTGTCCCAAAAAAAGAAAAAACAAACGTATTCTGTAACAGCTGTATGGATGGCCCTCGCTGTCAGACAGTGCGTTCTGTTCTCTCCCTGTTGGCGTTGCCTCAGCTGTTTGACCAGCAGCTTGTTATTATGCATGATGTAAAACGCTTGACTGTGGAGTAAGTTCCATGAGGAAATTTGTCTGCCATGTAGGGAACACTTCACCGGTTCAACATAAAAGAGGTAAAATTTAATGTTGGTTATATCTGAAATGATTTAAAACCAAAACAGTACAAAAACTAGGACCTGGCATCATATTTGTAAAAATATTTTCATCTGATAAGGACAAATTCGAAAGTGTTAGGACCTCAGAAAATTTAATTGCATGGTCTATATTTGTAGGAAAAAGGAGAAAAATAACTTGCTATGAGGAATCTGTGATTAGTTTTTTTAATGTGCAGAATATAACTTTCCACATCAATTCAGCCTAAATTGTCCTCATAACAATTGAAGTACATTAATGATATTTCTGAACCTGCCAGATCTTAAAAATAAAAATTCAAATTTAGGAATACATATATTGTTCTCATATCATGTTAACTATTTTATGTTACCTTCTCTCGTTCCCTAATTGATTTGAGGTGATTGAGCTAAATGTTTTATTTTCTTTGAATCCTTTGAAATTGGTAATTGCTGTATTCCATACAAGCTCACGAACTCTCAATAAGCTATTATACTTTATTAATCAAACATTCCACCCCCCCCCCCCCCCCCCCATCATGCTGAGTCGACGGGAGATTTACTGTATGGTTACAGAAGGAGAGAGCAGCTGTGTGAGCCATGAATGTTTATCTGAAGCTCCAAAGGGGGGCGCTGTGCTCTGGCACAGGAATAAGGCCGTGTTATCCCCCATAATTCTGCCAACGCTCGCCGGCTGGGCATGCAGGGAAGAACGGGCACAGATCCCCCAGAACAACACATTTCCTCCAAGTCCTTACACGTACGTGTATGTTTGACTTCTTAAACTTTTTTCTTTGAGATTTTTTCAACAGCTCAATATAAAAACCAATACCATAAGAGTTATAAACCTTCATATTATTTTTCCTCATTAAATATTTACATTCAACACAGCAAAATTCTAATATAGTCATGATTTTCCTGTTTGAGACCTAAGGAGGATGCCTACACTGTATGACACCTAGTTTAGATTCAGTCCATTACCCAAATGCAAGATTGTCTCACTGCGGTTGTTACCGAGAACTCGGCCCTTGTCCTCGAGGCCGAAGGAGACGAGGACAAGCTGTTGGAGGAGGAAGGAGAGAGTTACTTTGCCGGCGAAGGAGGAAGCGTGGTAGACCTTCTCACCTCAAAAAAGCCCAAATTTCCTGCACATTCACGGAAATACAGAGCTTCTACAGGGCGGGTTCTCCGCTCCAGGCAATTACAGTTGATGATTCTGATCTTCGCATGTCCCCGGAAGACGGTCTCGTGGCCTCCGCCCAGGACCTCCCTTTCCCAGGTTCTTCTCGGCTGCACAAACAAACAAAAGACTCACCCGGCCCCTCCCAGCCACCGGCCTGAGGCAGGGGTGCAGCTTTAGAGACAGAAAATATTTTTGCCATTTTTTCCAGGCCATTCCCTCTGTTACACGATGGGTAGCCAAGATGTGCACGGACTCACTGTGGTGGGCAGAGTCTTGCCTGTTGGGAACATGTGTCTGCTTATCTGCTGCGTGTATGAATTTTATCTTTCTGATATGCCTGGGGCATAGAACACATTTTTAGACTTTTCAGTTTGAGATAATTGTAGATTTACATGTGATTTTAAGAAATAACAGAGAAATCCTGTGCACCAGTTCTCTCAACAATAAACATGCTGCAAAAGTGTGGTCCAACATCACTACCGAGGTGCTGACGTTGTACTGATGCAATTCCGCGCTCTGACTCGGATTTACCGTGTGAGTGTGTGTTTAGTTCTGTACAATTTCGTCACATTGTGGGCTGTGTATCCTCCGCCACAGTCAAGCACGAACAGTCCCGCCACTGCAAAGGTCCCTCGTGTTGCCATGTATAAACACGCCTGCCTACCTTCCACCCCCGAAAACACATTTTTTTAAAATGAGTAACCTCTACTTAATTAGATAACTGAAGCTTGTCTGGAACAAATTGTGGTAAGTGTGTTTTTCCACAGAAATACGTGCCAATTTATCAGGTTTTTTTTTTTTTTTTGGTGTCTTGATTTCCCATCACTTTAGAAGGACTTGTACAATGAAGACAGGTCATTTGCAAACAAAGGAAGAGACATCCATACACTTGAAATCCCAGAAAGCCCGTGAGAAGCGGATCTCAGGCAGCTGTAGGTCAGGAGGGCGGCTCTCAGACGTTCAGTTCACACCCTAAACTGCCCCTGCTGTCGAGAGATGCAGAAATAGAAGAGAGGCATGGTTTCTACACATCCTTCAAAATCTCACAGTACTCCCTCCAGTATCAAAAATATCTAGTTCTCACCATCACTCCAGAAGTTTCCAAACTAGGCCACAGAGTGGAAGAGAGGAAATTATGGGCAAAGCTTTAGACAACCTCTGTGACTGGTGCCGGTCTTAGCTGTCCTTGCATTTTTCTCCCTTGAGCAAGACAGGACCTCGTATAAAATGTCCAGCACCCAGGCCACAGCGAGCTAGCTCCCAAGTCTGATGTCATATTAAGAAAGCATTAACGACCTTGGTGAAAACCTAATGCCGATTACCATCTCGAATATCAAAGTTAAGGCAACCAGCCACAGTGTTGAGGGAAAAGAGCCTCAAGCTCAAACTCAACGGAAGGTGCAGCAGGTAGATTCCTGAACAGGATCGCTTGGTAAGTCTGGAAAGGTCTCACTCAAAGCCATTGAAATGCCAGCAAGAAAGATTTATGCCTTCAGGGCAACTTACTATGCAAATGTCCCCACCTGTAATCACCAGTAGCCCCGGTCAGGAATTAGTCACTCATGGCAGGAATTGGCTTAATCCTCCGACTCTCCCCAGCCACCCTCTGACCCCGGAGAGCCTGGGGGACAGGAGCCTTGAACAGGGCAGGGGAAGGTCGAGTGCTGACTCCGGGGAGACTTCTGGAGGGCTGGCCGGGCCGGAGGACCTGAACACCCAGACAGCATCAGGAGTGCAGACCTCTTGGAAGCACGAGTCAGCAGTGGCCTAAAGGAAGCCTCAGGAAACTGAAAAATAACTGCTGCCTCGTACTGTTCCCAGGACCAGCTGTGTCCAGACATCAATGAATTTTTTGGTATTATTTTTTTTTTCACGTCACATCCTTTTCCTAAGATATTGATGAATTTTTGAAATACGGCAAATAACGTGTCAGCTTATGTAAATCAATCATTAAAATCACAGAAAAGTACGCTCGATCTAATTTCTAGCTAAGACACCTCCTCGGTCTGAGTCGTGGTTGTTAGGTTTGTTCCAGGTGGGAACCTGAAAAGTATGTGTAGGACAGAATGTGGTTAATGCAAAACTTAGGCTTGTAAAACAACAGCTGCAGGAGTCTGGGGAGTCCCTGGACTTTGCAGATCTGGCAGACAGCTGCAGCCAGCACTCCCGGCCGCCCCCCATGACAGAGCAGAAGGCTGTCCCTCCCTATCTCTCCTGATAAGGACCAAGCCAGAGCAGAAGGATGGGTGTGACTGGGGCTGGGGTCTCAGGAGCTGGTTGTTTGCAAAAGAATTAATCACAAACTGCTATTCTGGCCACTTACCTACTGCCCCGGAAAAAACCCTCTATAAAACCCAAGGCTCTCCCCTTTTCTCTCATGGACGCTTTTTTGCCCCCACCCATCTGCACCCAGATGCTCAAAATAAACAAGATTTTGCTACACATGAGGCTTCATGTGTGTTTGTCTCTGCTCCGGACCTAACATTTGGTGCCGAAACCCGGGAGGGCACACCGGGGGGACACGAACTCCGGGTCTCTGGCCGGCGGGGCCTGCAACTCGGGAGGCAGTGGGCAGTGGCAGCTCGTCCTGGGCTCACTCCCGCATCCTGCCTTCCTCTGAGTCCCTGGGTCATCGGTAAGGTTCCACGGATCTTTCCAGAGCCATGCAGGGGTCAGAGTAAAAGGTAAACTACAACCCCCTGTGTATCCCACAGCTTGTCTGTGGGCTGGGAGATGAAGCATTTGCCCACCCCTTCTGTACTTGCCAATTGCCCCGCTGGGAGAAGAGCTTATGGCTTCCTTCCTCTGACTTATGGAAAAACTTAACTGCAAATTGACATGCAAGTTTTCCCTGGTGTGCTCTGAGCTTTCAAACCAGAACTTTCTGCCTTGTTTCACCTAAAACTGTCTGCTTCTCTGTATGTTTGCGTGTCCACATGTCATGTGTATGCCATGGTTCACTACCAAAGTATGTAAAACAGCTCTGACTAATTGGCTTAAAGAAAAGTAAGCGCTTACATCAAATTTTATTAAAAACATTAAAAGAGCTCAAATGTCTTTTGCTTCACGTGACCTCGGTGACCTTTGATGGACTAATTTTAAAACTGTTGTCAGAGTTTAAATGTTTATAAAATCGTAGGAGCTAATTTCGGGAGACAAGAATTGAGACGTTCAGTTCGGTTCCCTGGTCTTTCTCCACCACCTGGCCTGGCGCCCACCTGCCAGCAATGAAACCCACCGCACCGCTGCTTAAAGGGACTGCGGCACTTGCAGCCTAGAAAGTGGATTTTACTCAAGGGTTTCCCAGAACAAATCAGGCCTCCTTCAACCTTTCAAATAATTCTCTCACTGGTTCCACCACTCCAGCTAAGCTTCTGAAAATGCCGTCCGAGAGTCATCTCTCAGAACTGAAACCCACAGGCCCTCCAGAGCCTGCTTCCGCCCACGGGGAGCTCCCTGAAAGTCCAGCCCATCACAGACGCCGGGCTCCGGTAACGTGCCGTGGGATGCGCGACTCCTCGCCGTGCTTTGCGTCCTCTTCAAACTTCTCCTGTCACTCTCTGAATGTCGCCACAGGCCAGCGTACATACCAGGCCGGTCAGTCCTCTGCCTACACTGGAAACCCTAATAATAGCCCTACTGGTAAGGAAGACTCCCCTACCTATTACCTGGCGCATCAGCCGCCCGAGACCCCACCCCTCGGAGGACCCTCATCAACATAATACCTATTGCCTGGCGCATCAACTAACCTATTACCTGGCGCATTGGCCACCCGAGACCCCACCCCCCCGGACTGCCCCAACCTAATAAAAGTGGGGAAAATGGGGTAGACGGGGCTCAGAATTTGGTGGCTTGATTCTCCAACTCTCTCTGTGCCACTCTGTTTCTCCTGGGAGCCACCCGACTTTCCACCCCCCACCCTGGGCGCTCTGTGACATCTCTGTCTGCCTGCAGCACAAAAAACCTGCTACCTTCTCAAAACTAGGAGCTCTTCTCACCACGCGTGACCTTAAACTCTCAGCTAAGGCCCCTAGGGGCTCTACTTCCAACTCTCGTTTTCAAACCCCGCGTTCTCTGCTGTCTAGTAAAATTCAGGCCCTCACTATTTCTCTCCAGTAAAACCCTATCCTGCCTCTATTCTAACTTCAAGACCGTCCGTTTTCAACCCCCTCCCTTTTAACAAATGAACTCCATAAAAAGATCTCTAGGCCCCTCCTCAGCTCCAAAAAGCTACAGGAGAAAGATCTCTGCCCATTTTCCCAACTTCTGAGTTCGTTTTAGACAAAAACTTGATTTTAACAATGAAAAGGGGGGATGTTAGGGTGCCTTGAGTCTCCCAATTTTCTAATGACTGCTGAAAATCAATTCTGAACTCTCCCTACTCTTTGCTATCTCTCTCCCCAACTAGCAGGCAACCTGCTGGGACTCAGTTTTCACAAATGCCTAAAAGAGCCCAGAAAAGAAATGTAAATCTTTCTCCTTACGTTTGCCCAGCTCACAGCTTTTAGCATTTATTTTACCGCCTCAAGGTGTTCTTGAAAAGCTCCTGGACAGACTGCAGGGCAGTAAACTCCAAGCCTTTGTTTCCTGCCCCAAACCAAATCTCAGGGACAAAGATCACATCCCCTGCAGTGGGCCTGACTGCATTTCAAAGACGACCAAATCTCCAGGAACGGAAAGAACAAAAAGACAACGCCCACTTCCCAATCTTTCTGATTTTTAATTTTTACCCTTTTCCCATGCTTTACCCTTCCTTTTCTCTTCTACATATATAACAAAAAGGGTAGAATATTAGGTTTGTCAGGTGGGAACCTGAAAAGTATGTGTAGGACAGAATGTGGTTAATGCAAAACTTAGGCTTGTAAAACAGCAGCCACAGGAGTCTGGAGTCCTGGACTTTGCAGATCTAACAGACAGCTGCAGCCAGCACTCCTCCCCACCCTCCCTGGTAGAGATGAAGGCTGTCCCTCCCTAGCTCTCCTGATAAGGACCAAGCCAGAGCAGAAGGATGGGTGTGACTGGGGCTGGGGTCTCAGGAGCTGGTTGTTTGCAAAAGAATTAATTACAAACCGCTATTCTGGCCACTTACCTACTGCCCCGGAAAAACCCTCCATAAAACCCAAGGCTCTCCCCTTTTCTCTCATGGACGCTTTTTCGCCTCCACCCATCTGCACACAGATGCTCAAAATAAACAGCATTTTGCTACACATGAACCTTCGTGTCTCTCTCTCTTGGCTCCGGAGCGGTGGTTATGTCCACAATGATGTGAGCCTCGATGTTTAAAGCTTTTCCGTCTAAGCTATCGGGTATCCTGTTACAAAAATTAACTTGTCAAATCATTTCCAAGAAATGTTTCATAGTGACAGTGGAGAGAAGGCTTTCAGTTAAGTAGCAATATTAAAGTATCTCTCAGATGCTTATTTTTGAGTGTGATAAACTAATTAGGATACTTTATTTCCATTACACTCAAATATTCTTTATATTTGTGACATGAATAACATTGCTATTCTGTATTTTCCACTGAAAACTCGGGATTAAACCCAAAAATCTGTAGACCGTATTTCCACTATGATGTTCAGTTTTACGCTAGGTTACCTAATTGTTGTCAAAGCTGCAAGGGGGTTTCAGCCTAGGTCCAGTTACTCATTGTACAAAGACCCAATGATACAAAGAGAATTGCCAAGGAAGAAAGGAATTTTTAATAAGACAGACGTCTTTTCAGGAGAAGGGGAAAAGCTGTCTGAAACCCGTCTCTCTGCCAGGACAGGTGGTGGTGTAACTCACGAGGGCCACGTGCCTCGGGGCAGGTGGTGGTTAACTCACAAGGGCCACGTGCCTTGGGGGTGGTGGTGGTGTAACTCACAAGGGCCACGTGCCTCGGGGCAGGTGGTGTAACTCACAAGGGCCACGTGCCTCGGGGCAGGTGGTGTAACTCACAAGGGCCACGTGCCTCGGGGCAGGTGGTGTAACTCACAAGGGCCACGTGCCTCGGGGCAGGTGGTATAACTCACAAGGGCCACGTGCCATGGGGCAGGTGGTGGTTAACTCATGAGGGCCACGTGCCATGGGGCAGGTAGTGGTGTAACTCAGGAGGAGCACGTGCCTCGGGGCAGGTGGTGGTTAACTCATGAGGGCCACGTGCCATGGGGCAGGTAGTGGTGTAACTCAGGAGGAGCACGTGCCTCGGGGCAGGTGGTGGTTAACTCGGGCTACATGCGCTGGGGCAGGTGGTGGGGATGGTGAGTCTCGGCCCAGGACAGCTGCCCAGGGGCCTTCAGCATCTCAGCTCCATTTGTCTTGCAGAAAATCCACCATTTCTGGGAAACAACTTAAAAGGTCAAAGAGTTGGTTAAAGGAGAAGATTATAAAAAACTTACAGGGGTTATTGAAATTTGTTCATATAGCTGGTTATATAAGTTTTGCTCTATTTTCTTTGTACATGATGTATTTCAATACCACAAAATGGTTTATACTCTTATCAACAGTGAGATGTAATATTTTCTATCTTTTTTTGTATGGAAGTATTTAGATCGATAAAGCCTGGTAAACCCTTAAGGCTTATTCTTTCTTTCCCTCCGTAACAACACTCCTCTTCCTCCCGTCTTAGCAGTTTAGCTCAAGTAATAGATGGTCCCGTGTTCCAAAGAACAAAAAAGTCGAGTAATTTTCCCAAGTCCATGGTAGAGTTTGTAACTACGTCACTGTGAGCTCTGGGAGGACAGAAATCACATCCCTGTCTCCATCGCTGGTCTTAGTAAACGTTAATTAAATGAAAAGTTTGTCTTCCACCCAATTAGGAGTTACTGGGATTGGATTAAATGTGTTTATTCACAAGGCCCAGGGAAAGGTAAAAAGCATTTTGAAGAATCTCTTTGGACCTGAAACCGTACTCGTGCAGACCCAGTGCCCCGGAGGGTTGCTCTGGTCAGGGTATCTGTGTCCCTCGTGCAACAGTGTGAAGCGGGGGACCTTGGGGGCGGGGGAGATTAGGTCGTGAGGGTGGAGCCCGTGAGCGATACAAGCTCCTTTAGAAACGAGGACCGAGGGGGCTGGTTTGCCCCGTTCACCACGCGTGCAGTGGCGAGGGCCGGTCTCTGAGAAAGCGAGTCCCCTCCCGACACGGAGTCCGCCCGCCTCTGGTCCGGGAGTGCCCAGCCTCCGAACGGTCGGCGCTGAACTTCTACCGTTTACAAGCCACTCAGCTTATGCTGTTCTGTCGTAGCCCAGATAGACTGAGACGATGGTTTCTCTGGTTGGATTTGTTTTTTTCAAGAACAGACCTTTTTCCCCCGTTTTCTTTTCTTTGCCACTTGAACCCAATATTCGAAAGGGCTGTTGGAAAGGCCTTGCCCACTCTAGTTCCGTCATGGAGACAACTTTCTACAATTATCTCAGGTGGATTCAAGAGAAGTAAATTGTGACACCGAATTACTTCCACGCCATTCCGTGCCATGTTCTCCACAAGCCCTTGGCAGTGGCTGGAGAGCCGGGCGGGGCAGAACCACGTCCTTCCCGCGACGCGGGCCAGCGCAGGCCCTGCCCGGCGTGCCCTGCTCCGTTCCAGGGTTCTTTTTCCTCAAAAGAAACAAAATTCTAGTGGAAAATGGGATGGGAGAATGCAGTTCTGGGAGCCCGTTCTGCCTCCTCTATGATTTTTCCAAGGTGGACCGCCTCCAGCGGAAGATAGAGGAGTTTAAATTTTCCTTTCCCAAGTGGGAAGATACTTATCTCTCCTGATTTGCTTTCAGGCCACAGACAGGCAGCGCCGCACCTGGCTCTCGTTATCGCAGGAGGGGTGGAAAGTGCAACTCAGGAGGGGATTATTCACCATCGTGAGGGGCGCGTGTAAACCTGGCGGCCTGATGTGCCAGTGCCAGTGCCAGCGTGTGCGTTTGGTGTTGGTCACGTTTCGTTGTGCCCAGCCAGCGCCTGTGTTTGTGAAGGGCCACCATTCCCACCGTTCATGGGGAGACGCTGCCACCTCATTTTTTGAAGTGGTCACCATTTCCTCCTACGTCCCTGGAGAAGGCCTGTTCCCCTTGTCTTTTTGTACCTCTCCGTCTTGGTCTTGCTATGGGGCAGGCCGGGCCAGCCGTCTGGCTTTGGCCTCGGCCCCCGGTGGGTAGTGAATTCCTCGCTCTTCCTCCTCCCCTAAATGTGCCAGACCTCACGGGCAGGCTGGCAACTACTGAACGCACCCCCGGAGACACTGGCTTTTACTGGTTCTCATATTTCTGCCACGACCATCGCTGGTCACTTCCAGCCACTCTTGGTCCCCATATCCACCCTCTAACACACATAAAATGTCCACACTGTCATTGTCTGCAGTACTGTCGGTTAACTTTTCCACATTTTATGAAGCATTTTGAAAGATAAACTTATATACCTCCTTAACCCCACTTCTCTTCCCAACCTTGAAGATGTTCAGGCCTAATTTTTCTCCACCAACCTGACTCCTTTCTCTTCTGGTCTCTCAGCCTCACGAGGCATTTTAATTCTCCTCCGTGAGCCTGCCCTCCACAGCCCTGCGCCCTGTGGCTGTCGCCACCGTCAGGCACTGTGTACACCCCTGTTCTTCAGGACCGCAAGCTCGGAGGCCTCAAGCTGTTGGGCCCCGAACCACTTCCCTCCGTGACAAACTGCTGAGACACCACGTGCCCTGCTTCCCATCACACCTGCACAGGAGCTCAT
>RJWJ010013056.1:18382-40757 GCA_004363605.1 Indri indri
GCGCCTGGACGGAAATGCCCTCTCAGCCAAAGTGGACAGTTCTTCAACTTGGTTTAGACACTACCCCCACCCGCAGTGTAATCACATTCTAGACACAGTGGTCAGGGTGGAATTCAGAGCCGGATTCCAGAGCGACTTCTGCTAGCGTCGGTTCATGGCCACTCTGCCACACTCCCCTAAATGGCCAAGTTCTGTAATTGCTGCTACACGACTCTGAGAAGGGTCTGGGGTCCCTGAGCTCATCGTTGACCTGGCGTCTGGCAGGGTGACCCAGCTGCTGCTTTCTTGTGTAACAGCGGCCTGCTCGACCTCACTGCAAATCCTCTTCTGGCATTTGCAGTCACAAGAGGCTGGGCTCTAGGTATTACTTAACTCAATGTAGAAATCCTTTTGAGCCCTCCTTGCAAAGCACTTTTCCCTACTTATTTCTCTGAGTACCTCTTGGCCCCTTTATCACCCCTGTTGAAGGAGCTGTTAGACTCAGGTATGGATAGAAGGTGGGCCCACTTGTTTCTTCACTTTCACGAGACTATTGTGCAAATAAAATCTTAATTGTTCTTGCTAAACACTCAGGAATTTAATTTTCCCAATTATGAAAGAGCTCACTCTGTAATCTGTCCTTAAGCTAACGAGTCGGAACAAATCCCACTGTGGTGCAGAGTTACATCACTGACCTGGCGAGCAGTAAGCCCATGGAAATGAATCGGGTGCATTTGCCGTACAGTGTTTCCGATCCGATAACCTCGGGGTCTACTTCTCCTTTACGCTGTGTCTTAAATTTAAGATAAATAGCCAGGAAGAAAATTTAAGGATAAGAAAACATGGAGAGTAATTCTAGCCATTCTCAGGATTTGCCTGTGCACAGTGCATGCTGTGTTGCTTTTCTGCAGACCAGCTGACCAGGGATTGCTGGGGTCCCCACGATCTCCCTGTGCGCCCTGGTGACCAGGCGCCTGTGCATCTGTCTTCTCGGGACACGTGCGAGTGCACGGCCGTACCCTAACTTTCATAAGTAGAAAAGCCTGCCAGGGAAAAAACAGGCATTTGTTTTTTTATAAAAGTATCCAGCATCTTGATATTGACACATTTGATCTCTTGACTCATCAAAAAGTGACACTTTTCGGTAAAGCAAAACAATCATTCTTTTGTAAAGTTCAAGTAGTAATCTTTGGATAAAAAGCCAAAAGGTACTTAAGAACTTGGAGAATAAGGCTGAAGCCTTCATCTGTTATCCGCACTCTCGTTCGGATGAAGAGAGTCTCTGAAATAGAACACTAAGGTGTCCAGTCCTGTCTTGTAGCTGCCGCGATCCTGAATCCGTCACCCTGCAGAGTTCTCTCCTCGTGTGGTCTGTGACTGATCAGCTGGACCAAATAATTTTTTTTCCCCAAATTTTGTTATGCTTTAATCCCATGATGATAAGATTTGGGCAAAGAAGACTTAACAGAAAGCCAGTCACTTTGGTAACTCAACTTTATTTATTGAGTATTTGCTGCAGTTGAGGAAATAATAGGCTCCAAAGAGAATTCAAACATGAACAAGAATGGCTCCTGTCCTGAAGGATGTCACTTTTGTGGAAACTGTGTAAGATGTGCAGTCAATAATTATTATAGATGGTAAAAAGTAATGTCCCCATGACTAAGAGAGAGAATCCTGGTGAAATGCAGGGGAGGTATTACCTACTCTGACTGGGAGAAAACAGAACTTGATGAAGAAAAAAGATAATTTCAGATAATCTGTGAAGGGCAGTTGAAATACGAACAGATAAAGGTGAGAAAGACTTTCCGAGAAAGAGACACGATGCGAGTGTGGGGGTCGAGGCCATAAGGGTGAGGCTGGTGTGTGCCGGGCGGCCACGGGGAAGAGGGCCGGAGCCGGCTCAGGGCGCAGAGCTCTGCCCCATCCTTGGACGGTGGCCTCGCAGGAGGGCGTGGGCATGGCGGATCCCGCCTCAGAAAGACGAATGTGGAGAAGGTTCTGGGGCTGTCGACCGAGGTCTGCCCCAGGCTGGCGGCAGCCACAAGGAAAGGTTCTAGAGACATTTCCAAGGTGGCATCGTCAGGGCCTTGGCGACAGATGGAACGAGAGAGGAAGGAGCCGAAAATAAATCAGAGATGCGTTTGAGCGTGGATGGCGGAGAATGACGGGCCATTAGCAGAAATAGGAGAACGTAAAGAAAAGAGGATATTTTTGAACATTATAAATTATTAATGTGATTTTTTTTAAATCCACTTTAGCTCCTTGAGAGTGACGTATGTGTGTACATAAACATGTAATTTGGCCAAATTGTTTCTCTCTTGGTACATTTGGGAATATTGACTGTCGTCTTCTCCCTGGAGTCCCTCGCGTGGCAGGACGTTAAGAGCCTGCTGACACAGGGGACTAGGCAATGGAATTTTGTTTATTGAAAACGAAGACGCTGAATTTTCTAGCACTTAAAAATAGAGTTAATATTAGAGACTCACCATTTTCGATAACTCGACACAGTAATTACTAGAAAGTCTCATTGTTCGGAAGTCCCCAGACCAGTGGAAAGTGGGGAATTATACAGACACGCTGAGCAAATAAGCCGAGATGAAGTGGCTTCGTCAGGATGCCCTGGCGTGGCTGTCAGGAGAAAACCCAACTCGAAAGGACTGAAATGAGATTAGGATTTTTTTTTTCCATCTCGCGTAACAAGAACTCTGGAGGCGGAGAGGTTCCCAGTTTGGTTAAGTCATCACAGAATTTGGTACCACGATTTTCTCCAGCCTTCAACAGTCCTGTTTTCTCCTTAGTTCTTCAACTAGATTCCCGCACGGCCTCAGATGGCAAACGCGACCGCAGGCGGCGTCTGTTCCCGCATGCTGTTTGGAAACAAAACGTGAGAGGGCCGTTTCTGCTTATCTTGTTGGTCCGTTTGTCTTCTTTTGCCTTCAGGAAGGGAGGCCACTCTCCAGGTGCCCGGGGCGGACTCCCCCACACCTCACGCTCCAGGACTGGGCGAAGCGCCCTTTCCCGACTCTGTCACCGGCTTACGCCACCCTAATAAACACCGCGCTCAAGGCCAATTGAGTCAGCAGCTGCTAAGAGGGTGCACAAGGTCGGGGTCACATCACAGAGGAGGACAGCGGGGTAGATGGCAGCCGGGAGCCCGCAGGTCTCAGCTGCATCCCCACGGCGGCGTGTGGGGGCAGCGGGGAGAGAGCAAGGGCCCAGGGAGAAAACAGTCACCGCGGGAGGGAATGGAGAGTGTGGATTTTTTTAAACATTTTATATCAATGAATTCAGAAATTGAGAACAATCTGCCCTTGTTTTCTGTCACTGTTTCAGGGACACGTGTAGCCATAGAAACCAAGCCCCACTGGCACGCAGTTCTTGGCCTCCCTGGCCACAGTCACCACTTGGAAGGGGATTCCAAGCCACCAGAGAGCAGCGCCCTCCGGGGAGGATGTGACAGCCACCTCCTCACGCTGCCAAACTGGCAGGGCCTCTCCGTGAGGAAGAGTCTGCGATAAACGGGCCGGGGGGAAGCTTAAGGCTCCGAACACTCTCGAGGGAAGCGAGGAGGCCACGCCTGGGAACATGCACGCTCCGCCGGAAAAGTGGCACCACTGATCCCTACCCCGAATGACCGACGACCGCGACGGCGAGGTCTGGGCAGCTTCGCAGCCTCCGCAACTGCCCGCCTCGTCTCCCGCGACGCTCCATTTGCACTTGGTGGATAAAAGCATCCCGATAAATTACACCGCCCAGGGTTTTAATGTCTAAACCCGTTCGTTTCAGATTCATGAAGTATTTATCCACCAATCCAATTTTCATTTCCATTTGTCGTGCCTCTGGGACTTTTTTACTTGATTAGGGATGGCTGCCAGTGTGTTAGGTTTGGGCGAGATAAATGCCGTGTACGCAGCTGAGCCCTGGCTGTCTTCCTGTCGGCGGACACGGGGTTTTTGGCACGCCGGTTCCACTAATTTGCACATTCGCCGCCACGAGGCAACGTAACAGCCCGGAAGTGTTCGTGCTGGAGTCTCCCAACCGACTGGCCGCGTGTCCTCACCAAGCAAGTTAACAGGCCACCCTGTCCTGGACTCTCAACCCCTGGGTCGTGCGCGACACAACCGCAGCCAGCTGGGGAAGGACACCCGGCCTGTTCGTGGGGTGCAGCGTTCCGCTTCCCTCTGTTCATGTTCTTGCAAATCGATATGAATAATGTCCACCAATACTCTGAAATCAAAACATGCTCCCACAGCAAATGATGATGAAGAAAACGGTCATTCATTCAACTTTTTTTTACCAATTTCAGTAATGAGATTTTATAGATATCAAAAGGACGGTAAAGAAATACTGGTCACAGATTTGCATTAATAAACGATTTAGAAATTTCCATGAACTGTTAAAGCTCACTCAAGAAGAAATACTGATAAGTGTTTGTAGAACTAGTGAATGCTAGTAGTTGTCAGGGGCAGGGCGCTGACTCCGGGCTTTCGAGATGCATAAGGCATTTTCGTCCCGAAGCAGCTCTTAGTTTCCTGGAGGGAAAAACAGCAAATAAAGCTTCATACTGATGGGGTGGAGAGGGGGGGAAACTGGCTCAGGAAGAGCTTCTCTGGGTACGTGTCACTCCACCAACACAGGAAGGACTGGGAGAAAACGTTTATCAGCACAAGAGCAGCCACACGTGAGCTCGGGCCGGGGCCCAGACGCAGCCCTCCGTCGCCGCCAAGCTCCCTGGTCTCAATTCAGTCTTGACTTGCCCCCGCAGCCCTGAGGGACCAACTCTGGCCAAGCCAGGAAGTTCTGCGCCTGCAGCATTCTCAGCGATGTTGCTGACTGCCTTCTAACAAAGCCAGGCTCTGTTCTGAGTGTTGGAAGAGCAACAGTAAACAAGGCCGGGTCCCTGCCCTGCCCAACTTGCTTGCCTCTAGCAACTCCGATTGGCACAAGCACCAGCCTCACCTGATGACTTATATCCCCAGACAATTCAATAACATGTGATAGAGGCTGGGCCAGGTGGCCCCTGTGTGCAGCCCCAGCCACGCGGGAGGCTGAGGCGGGAGGATCGCCTGAGCCCAGGAGTTGGAGGCTGCAGTGAACTGTGATGACGCCACTGCACTCTAGTCCAGGCAACAAGCAAGACTCCGTTTAAAAAAAATAAAATATTAATAAAATAAAAGATACAAGCAAACCAACGGGAAGCAATGGATGTAGTCACTCCTGCAAGGCACGCGCTTGCCTCGGTCCAGCTGCCCACCTTCCGCCAGTCTCCATTTCCCGTGGTCCGCCCCTCGTCTTCTCCTACCTCCCTGTCTATGATCTTGTTGGTTTCAAACCCACCCTCCACTTCACTCACAGAAGGATCTACCAGTTCAGCTGCCCTCGACTCGACACGCTCCTCACCTGGCCCTGCAAGGCGGCAGCCTCCCCGCCTCCCTCCCGTCCTCATGGCAGCCTCGCCAGTCGCTTCTCTCTCCCCAGCCGCAGGCTCTGCCATTCCTCCTCTCTGGTTCTAACCTCCAGCAGCAACAAACAGCTCAGATACTCTCCTGCTTCTGCCCTCTGTGTCTCTGCTCAGGGGGTCCCTCTACTTGGAATAGCTTCCTTCCCCTCTCCTTCCACCCTCTCCCTGCAAATTCCTGGCCAGCTCCTCCTCATTCTGGAGCCTTCCCCTCTGTCCCATCTGAGTCGGCACCTCCCCTTTGTCTCTGGGCTGCAGTTGGCATCTTGTATCTGTTCACAAATCCACCTGCCTTTCACTATTGTGCAGGTATGACGGTGAGAGACGGACCCTGAGCACGTATGCTATGCGTCCGCAGTGCCAGGATTAATATTTGCTCACTGTAATGGATTTTGGTTAAATAAGTGAAAGAGAAAGGCAGTGGGTTGTGTGTCTGGTTGAATTTGTGCTCATTCTTCCCAGACCCCTTTGATTAAACAGACATAAAACAGAATGAAACCACCAAAGCCCATCAGTCCACTGAGTCTTTCTTTTCAATATGAAAAGGCAGTACCTAATAAACACTAGCAGACATCTGCTGGAATATGTGGGGTATTCACAACCTTCCACTGACTTTCTGCTGTGCTCTCGGAAGGACTCTAAATCCAAAGCGTTTCTATTATCGTTGACATCCCTGAAACCAGTGCACGGTTTTTGTAGTGATAGAATGTTGGGTCTCTGACAATTATACATATATTTCCCCCCTTTCACCAATCTGGCGTTTTCACTGCCTCAGTTGCTGCAGGAGAGAAAAAGATTTTCAGAAGTCCCCCCAGATTCGAAACCTCCATCTGTCTTCAGGGTGTCAGGCAACACAAGCAAGACATCTCACTGGAGCCGTCAAAGGAAAGTTCTTTCTCAGACTGCCAAGTCCAAGGGCACAGAAACTGGCGACCAGTTGAAACAACAGGGAAAAAAGGGAAACTCGGAGTTTATCCATGAAACATATGAGCTGAGAGTTATCCACACAAAGAACGACATTTCAGAGGGAGGCTCGGGTTGTTCAATCTCACCTATCTACAGATTCATTATTTATGAATAGCTTTCCACTTAGATGGCCCGTGTTTTGTCTGGAAATAGCATCTTGCCACTACCTTGTGCTTCTGTCTTAGGGATCGGTGACACGACAGCTGCCAACATCATGAGCTTCCAGGACATTAGAGGTGCATCGCACCGTCGGCCATGAAGGTGGCCATTCATCTAAGGTGCTAGAAAACACGCTTTGTTTGTGTGTTCATTTTCCAATGAAGTATAAACGTCAAATATCGGGGAGGAAACGTACTGATTCACCAGGTTTAGCCTCTCAGAGGCTGAAATGCACTCCCAGAGGTTTCCCATGTGACTATTTTAGGCCGTAGACTGGACTTGTGCCTAATCATACAGTCGGATGGCTTCAACCACCCAGATACATATGGGCAAAAATAGCAATTCCTCACCAAGCTATTATTAGCGTTTGCTGCCTGAATCATACCAAGACCTATTTGTTTTTAGAAGTGATATGAGCCTAATTAAAGTATGACCAATCTGAGTATTTGTTTCCTAGCTGGAGCCCCTATTAGCAGCTTCTGGTTAGAAATCCCCTCCTAAATGAACCTTCCTTCCGTAAACCATTGTCAGCTGATCCACAAAACTTGAGCCTTAAAGGGTATGTGATAGTAACACGCTTCCTGTTAGGAAACATTGGTGTCGGACGTAGCTACCATCTGTTATGTTAGGTCTCGAGCTCTAATCACCCTGCAGGATAAGAGACTCTGCAACGGTGAGAATGTCCTATGACACAAAGTATTAGAATCAGAATAGTCAAGTCCATAGGATAGAATGAAGATGCCCTGTACCTACAGGGAGCATGGAATGCAGGGACCACTACACACACGTGACGTGTCTGTGTGTAATTGGAGTAATCACTTGATAATCTTCAAGGCCTAATGTAATAATCCTAAACCACCTCACATTTGTTTCTATTGGACATAATGTAAATATATTAACTTGTAGTATAGCTATGATAACAACAGGTGCTTCATTATTCAGAAGATATGAGTTGGGTGTTACATTTAAAATAGCATTTGATGCTTTCCCAGACTAGCAGTTCAGGTTTAACACGAATTACTGGCCCAGTTAACCCTCTGTTACGAGGTAGCTCTTTGTGAAAATCAGGCCAGATTTAAATCGTGTGTGTGTACGTGCGCGCGTGCACAAGTGTGTATGTGCATGCCTGCGAAAACCGTACGACTGAGTCAACCCGAAGAATTGCGTGAGTTTTATTAAGCAACTGCTACAAATACTCTGGCTACATGAGGAGCATAGTAAGCTAGTTACTCTGGTTGCTGTTCCTGGGCCTTACTGCACAGGATGTGTTCTTGCACGCAGAAGTCGCCCAAGGCTCTGATGGACTTGACATCCCCTCCCGCAGGTATATCACTCCCAGCCTGAGGACCAGGCCCGAGGCACAGCACGGGGGAGCAGGAGGTGGCATGTGTAATCATTCTGTCAGTTTCCCATTTTCCCTTCCATTCCCCCCACCCCACCATTCCTGATCCCTCTGCTTCTACCGACTCCCTAACCCCATCTTGTGCCCCATTTCTACGGTCTTACGCTTACCCGGCTATTCAGCAAATCTCCAAGTACCTTTGAATCTGATGACTTCTTAAGCAAGATCAAAGTGATCTCTCTGCTGGTGGAATTTCGGGCAGATGGTAATAGGTAATTGGACTTAGGCGGGGTGGTTGGGGGGAATTCGTGAAAGGGCTTTTGAACCTTTACCCCTCCCTGTTCTGTCTACCCCTAGGTTCTCAGGGTCAGAGGTCAAGAATGTTAAGAATACCCCATCATTCTTGGTTTTGCCTAGTATGGACTACTGCTGGTCAACACCCACTCAACGCCCTTAAAATAGAGACACCAGAGACATTGGCTCACCCTGATCCATCATTCTTCTGTCAATAAAATATTTTTAATACGTATTAATAACTTAGAACACAGTTACTGGAAAAATGGCAAAGCAAAGAGCTCATTCTACAGCAACTGATAAAAGTAACATTTTAAATCAGATGGGATGGAAGCTCTGACAACATTAAATAAAATGTTTCTAAGCAACAGGGTAGACGAATCAAAGAGTTTCAACAGAGCTGACATTAATAGAATAAAAAAAGAATCCAAAAATAGCTTCTTTTTCTTATAAGCAACTTACTCTAAAAGGTAAAACAAACTCCTTCCCCAAACTCAGTCTGTTGGATACTAATGTCTTTCCAAACATTCCACTGTGGTCTAGCGTGGAACCACCATGTCAGCAGCCCAGGGCTGATACGTATGGAAGCCTGGGAACGGTGATGATTTAAATGCCGGGCGACGTGACACACCCTTCTTCAACCCTCGGTTATCAGCACAACTTACAAATGAAAAGGAATAGCTTAACATTCTCCTTTACACGTGCTGTGGCTCCATCAGAGCAGAAGTTTTGATTCCGTCACTGGTGGAACATGAGCTTTGTCAGCAGGAAAGATTTTTAAAGAGAAATGAGTGTAAAAGACCCGAATAAGTACTTAATAGGTTCTAGTCTGGAAGAGAATACGTGACCTCCTCATGTCACCTTAATGCCACGAAACCAAAAACCCTTTAATACTTGCAGATCAATTTTCCCACCACTGTGTCTTTGAAGGGATAGTTTAGGAATCGGTGAACGGTCTCATTAGCTTATTCAAGAGATGAGCACAGTGTGTGCGAACAGTCTGCAGAGAGGCGGGCTGCATACAAATGTGTGTTCTTGGCTCCTCTACCCTGCGCATGAATGCGGGCGTGCACACGCACATGCTTGTATAATGGGATCAAGAAAGAGAAAGGAGGCCTCTGTGCCGGCCGTTGGCCAGGTTGGCAGACCAGCGTGGGATGCTTTAACTTCCCCACTCCTGCTGCCGGCTGGAAGCTGGTGCAGAGAGTCGAGGTAGGGGCGTGCGGGTCGTCTCATCACAGAAAAAGAAGTTTACATTTGTATATGGACGCGTGCAGGAAGGATAGTTTTAAGAGTTGTTTATTTGATGCTTAACCACTTTTAGAAACTTGTGCACATACGCACACGCGCGCACACACGCACACCTCTCGTGTGTGCGGTTAGCCTCACCAGTCTGTGAGATTCAGGGCACGTGCCCGTGTTCCAGCCCACACGACTGCACGCCTCCTTCCACAACAGGCCTGATTTCCCCCCCGTCGTGTCTCTGTGTACTAATACTCCGTGTACAAATTCCAGAACTAGTGCTTTGCTCCTTTAAATCACCTTCAATTTCAAAAGTGACCAACTTAACCCACTCCAGTCTTGACGTCTGCTTGGTGGACATTTCCGAGAGCAGGTCTGGATGTTACATTTTCATTGTTTCTATTCCTGTCACTTTCTGCCGTATCCCAGTGAGAGTGGAAAGTCCCCACAAAGCAAAACGTCTCCCTTGTTTATGGAAAACGATTAGCACAAAGTTCATTTAAAATTCCTTCCACGAAACCCTGAAGCGAGCTGCCAGTTCCTCCCACTGTTTCGCTGAGGCAGCCGTTACAGCGCCCCGGCCGTTTCAACCACGATGTGCCTTCAGGTTCTGTAACAGGTGCGCAAGGGAGTCGGAGCGTGAGACTCACGTCGAAGGCGAGGTTAACGTTCTTTCACTCGCTGTGATAATGTAACGGCATTTTCATTTGGACATATGGCCCGCATTAAAGCTGTCTGTCCTGACCGACGTCAGCATGTGTATTTAAATCTCACCACACCACGCAAAATATCAGGTCAGCTGCAGCCCCTGGCAGTTAAAAAAAAAAAAAAAAGTACTAAATTGATAGGGAAATTAAACTGCTTCTAATTCCATACTGTTTCGTCATTGAGAGGGAAACTACGGAAGTGTGTTTTGCATTGTTCTAGATTAGCCTTAAAGCAACTGTGCAGGTGGGCCAGCCGACCTGGCCCACCCGCAGGGCGCCCTGCAGACGGAGGTGAGCCCAGCCTCTCACATGCACACGAGGGGCGGAAGCGAGGCCGAACCCAAAACACCATCTCCAGGCACGGCTTTGGGGAAAAGTGAGGAACGTTGAACGAGGAAGCCCGAGACTTGTTTTCTTCTCTGGCTCAGCCCATAACCGGTTGTGTGAACACAATGGAAATCCCACCTACTGCCATTTCAGGCGCCCCACGTGGCTCTCAGTTGGCGTACAGAGCACACTTTAGCGCCCAGGGTGACGTCTGTCTCAGCCACTGTTCTCCAGCTGTGCAAGGTGACCCGGCGCTGTGGGGAGGTGCCTGGACCCCGAAGCCAGGCCGCGTGCAGTTCAAGTCCTGAGTCTGCCCCTGACAAGCTGTGTGGCCTTGGACAAGTGACTTCATCTCTCTGGGACTCAATTTTTTAATTAGTGATTGAGAGATAATGCCCAGAGCTACCTTGCAGGGCTGGGGTGAGGACTGAGGGAGTTGAAACTGTCATGTCCTCAGTACCTTACAAAGACTATTGTGCTCGTGAAAGAAAAAATAGTCCCTTGACTTTAAACTCCCACTTTATACCCAGCTGCTCCACAGCGCGCTCCGAAATAAATACATGTGGTTTAAGAATCAGTGGACGATTGTTGGGCTGAGTTAGCAGTTCAGACATGTCGCTGCCATCAAGGCGTCTGAAAAGCAAAGAGGTTGGTGTTCCTTTGACGCTTGATCCACTTCACAGGGACCCCTGGTGTCCCTCTTTCTCGCATTTCTGTCCTCCTTGTGCACGTGTGAGCCCGCGGGGTGCTGCTCCCTGTGACGAATCACTCTCCACCCCCACTTCTCCTGGCAAGCTTTTGTTCCTCTTCCAAGATGCTCCCGAACACCGCCTTGCCCGCGAGGCATCCTGGTTCCCCAGCCAGCATCGCTGGAGGTGACACAGGTCCTGCCTGGTCTGCCGGGACACATTCGCTGGGACCCGAGGGTCCTGTGCTGTGAGGGCGCCCGGCTCTGTGCGGGGGCCGCGTGTGCGCACTCCGTCGCCAGTCCCGTCACCGTGTCTTCCCAGCTGGTGTCCCAGCCATCGTGGGACCGAGACAAGCCACCTCTTCTCTCTCTCTTCCACTCTGTCTCTAAATTCCTAACCCACCAAATCTACGGGGATAATTAAATACTTGCTTTATGCTGGTAGGTCCTGGGCTAATGGATGATGCAGCAAGAGTACCCGAAACAATTTTCTATGATTCCGAAAGACTTCGTATATATTATATGTACCAACGTGGCAGCCTCAGTCACACTGCACAATAATGATCTTTATTTGTCCTACTTGCAAGATCGCAAGCTACATGACAGAAGCTAGATGTGTGTGTGTTGAGTCAATTATTTCTTTGAGGATATAGATGTCAAATATTAGATTGTAATAATAAAATTATAATATAATTTATATTTATGATCAGACATTTTTATCAAACTCTATGAATTCTCAACAATGCACGCAATGGACAGCAGTGCCTGCCTGCCCGCACACATGTTTAACGCATGTGAACACACACACGCATTCTGTGTGCGTTGGTTCTCCCCAGGCCCCTGCCCGGCCGCGCCAGCATCTGCATATTTATCGGACTCATCACTCAAAGAGATCACCTAACTTGGCCTAGCTTAGGGAAATCTCTCCTTCCCCGCCACGTAAATCGTGCCTGAGCATAAACCCTCCCTGAAGTCGTCCCTGTTAAATCAGCGCAGAACATGCCGGAGAGCTGGCCTCTGGCTCCTGCACCAAGCAGGCAGCCAGACTGCAAGCGTCTCAGCAGATTCCTTCATGGGATGTGCTCACACCCTTTAACTAGCACTGGCTTGCACATCCTCCCTCTGATTGTCAAACACTCTATTTTTATGCGGTTTGAGTAAGCCAAGAAAGCACAGAGTTTTTATTTTCATTGCCAGCTTTAGCTGACTATATATAGACGCATATTATATGCTCACATAGATATGTGACATATAAATGTATATTCACACCAGGTTTTCTCCGTCGGGTTAGCAGCCTGATTTGGCTCTGCCGTGCGGCTGAGAGCTCCCGGTGATACTTCAGGGACTGCTGTTCACTTACTCCTCCGTGTGCTGTGCGGGAAAATCCATGCCGGCTCTGCCAAATGCCAGGCAGGAGCTTCGGTTCTGGCTCCATGTGCTTTGTGGGGTGGGAGGTGAATCTTGGATTTAGTGTCCAGGTGCAAACCAGCTATGCCACTTCTCGAAAGTCTAATTCTGTAAATAACGTTTCAAGAAGTCACATAAGTCAACAAGCCATGCAAAGGGGCTGAGATGAAAGTCTACGTGAAATTTGCCCCAAACTTCGATCACAGGCTCTGAGATTGGGTTTAGGGAGGGATGCTAATTTGTGAACAATAAAAGTGGGGGGTGGGATTTTCTGGGGTGGGGGGTCCCTATGAGACCACACAGTGGACGTTGGTCCAAGTGGAACAGGAGGGAGGACACGTTGGCAGGGCAGCCACTGGCCTGTGGGCTCTGGCCTGGGAAGAGCCCGTGTTCAGGGACCTAGTGACTTACATGCAGAGAAACGCCTGCTCTTCCCTTTGCTGTCTCGGTCCACTGACAACCTACTTGTCTGTCAACGTCAATCTTAAATCACAGGACCTCCTACAACACTTACTCAAGATTGCCAATAGAAAGAAATTTCTCTCCCATGGGTATCAACCTATTTCAGTACAATAACCACCCCAGAATCTCAGTGGCTTATGACAAAGGTCTATTTTTCTTACTCTCAGTGCACTTAGGTTGAGGATCTTCTCACGCCAGGAGCCAGGCTAGGTCATTCTGGGTTCAGAGGAAGAACAAGTGAGCTGGTAGAAAGTCACAGTGGCGCTTATGTCTTCTGTTGGAGGTGACACTGTCTGGTTCTCTCACATTCCATTGGCCAAATCCAAAGTCGGTGGGGTAGGAATGTCTACTTCTTCCAGGAAACGGAGACGTTAACAATTGCAAATATGACCTTATAGTACTTTGCTTATATCTTTATTACAGCATGAAAAAGCAGTATGCCTTGTGTCCCTTTTATTTAAGGTAAGAACTGAGTTTTGATCATCTTTGTATCCCCCATCTTTGTCTTAATATTGAGATATTGGAATTTTAGAGATTTTAAAACACTATAATTTGTTTAATGTGGAACATATGATTTAGTTTTTCAATTAAACTTCTTTGCCTTGGAGAAGTACTGCGTTGAATAAATATTTATTGACATTTATATGTTAATCTTCCTACGTCCTAATGGAGAGCCCAAGGCAGTAACACAGAGTGAACCTGACTGATTTCTTAGTCGAATTTTAATGAAGAGGACAACTATAGTCAGAGCTCTCAAGCAGAAAGAGATTCCATACAGGATATTAAACACCTACAAAATCATAGCCTAGTGGAGAACAGACTCTGATTTCAAAGACATAGGTGATATTCTGAGACCAGAAGGCTGATCCTGTGGTCACCTCTGCTGCTATCACGAATGGCCCCCATGATCGCGAGGCTGAGTACCACACACCAGAATGCTCAGTCCAGCTACAAACCTCCAGGCCTCAGTGACCTGGCGCGGCGCCAGCCTCAGCAGCGCAAAGACGGCCTCCGCTCCGCTTCCACAAGTTCTTCTCATGACCCAATGCGTTCACGTCCAGAACTCTCACTGCACCCGTATTTCTTCCCAAACACTGTTCCTTCCGGGCTTTGTTGTATTATGGGCCCTACTAAAGGGGTAAGGGCTCTCATGTGGGTGGCAGAAAGGGACTATACTACTTCACAACGTACTATAGCTTAAAATTGAATATCGGACATCTATTTTTTAAATGTGGGAAAAAAAGTTAACATGGAGAGAGACAGGGGAGGCGTGGAGCCACCCACAGAAAGAGCCACTCCTTGAACTCTATCAATACTTGGAATTGGGCTGGGTGCGGTGGCTCATGCCTGTAATCCCAGCACTCTGGGAGGCCGAGGCAGGCGGATCGTTTGAGCTCAGGAGTTCGAGACCAGCCTGAGCAAGAGCGAGACCCCGTCTCTACTAAAAGGAAAACATAGAAAGAAATTAGCTGGACAACTAAAAATACATATGGAAAAAATTAGCTGGGCATGGTGGTGCATGCCTGTAGTCCCAGCTACTAGGGAGGCTGAGGCAGGAGGATCGCTTGAGCCCAGGAATTTGAGGTTGCCGTGAGCTAGGCTGACTCCACGGCACTCTAGCCCAGGCAATAGAGTGAGACTCTGTCTCAAAAAAAACCCAAAAACTTGGAATTGTGTTACCTCCAAGAGTCATTCAGCCAACAAATATTTATTGAGCAGCTACTATAAACCAGGTGCTGTGAAAGACATTGCAGGTACAATAACTGACGAGACAGAGTGGTGTTGAAAACAAACAAGTGAGAAGGTTGCTACTGTGGACAGCGACAGGTCCGTGTTCCGTGAGAGGCTGAACTGGGATAAGGGGGGTGTCCTGGAGGTGGTCACCTTAAGCTGGTTCTTGAAGGGTGAGTTGGAATGAGCCAGGTGACAAGGGAGGAGCAGACAGGATGAGGTGGCAGAGTCACGCTGGGACCAGATGATGAGTGTCCTGCAATAGCGTGCTCAGGGGTTTGTACTTTAACGTGTAAGATGTGAATCACAGTGCCTGGCACAAAACAAGTTCTCAGTGAATCCTAATCCTTTATGATTTATCCTACGGGCAATAGGAGGTCTACGAAGGGTTTCAAGTGTCGTGTGTATGTGTGTCAAGGTGATTAGGGGGGTGAGGTAACAAGATGCGCAGCTCGCAAGCTCCTTTGGCTACAGGGAGGAAATAGATTTTAGATCACTGCAAACGCAGGGGCAGTGTAGGGGCGTGATCTGGGAAACTGCCATGGTGGCTGGAGCAGAGGGGCAGTAGAGAAGGGGGAGTGGCACTGCGTTATTAATACATAGGTGGGGGGGGAGGAAGAAAACTGACGCTGAGTTTCCTGGTGGGGCAGATAAGTAGACGGTGGGGCCATTCCCTGAGATCAGGAATGCTGGCGGGGGCGGGCGAAGGGGAAATTGTGTTTCTATTTTTTGAAATGTCCAGCTTTGATGCCCGCGGGACACGCAGGCAGCTGGGCACAGGTGGAAACTAGTGAGAAAATCTGCACTAGAAATACAACTTTTGGAATCTGGCAGCCTTTAGAGAGTAATTAAATCCACGGGAGGGGACAAAATCGCCCCGCAGCGCACTAGGGAAGAACCCGAATGGTCCCCTTTTGTTGGAGGATAAACAGAGGAACAGCAGTCGCTGGACAAGAGCGAGACTCGCGGAAGCAGGAAAAACCCAGAGTTAGGTTAGAAGCCAAGGAGGAAAGCATTTCAAGGAGACAGCGTTACAGATTTTGCTGGAAATTCAAATAAGATTAAGAACTTTAAAAATTCCTTTTACTTTACCCTTCCTTCAGTCTCACTGAAACCACCATCTGCCTCACGGAAATCGCCCTTGAGCTGTTCTGGGCATTTTTTATTTATTCTTGACCTCATTTGCCTCCGCGCGGTCTGACTCCCACGGTCGGCGCTTTAGCGAGGTTCCCAGTGCTGCTGGCCAAGGGTCCCGACGCAGTTCCTCAGAAGCAACCCAGGCCGGCCCTGCCGCGGCCTGTTATCCTTTTCTCTCCCTGTTTCACTTCTAATCAACGACTGTGACCTGCCCCATAGTGCCTGTTGCAAATATTTTCCATTTTCCTCAAAGCGTGATTCCTGTCCAGCGAGTCACCCCATTTCCCGCTGTACCAGGAAGATGGGGTCCACTGATGCGAGCTTTCCTGGAAACTTCTCTTCTTCATACTTCAAAACTTCTCTTATCTTCTACCGTTCTTTCTTCTTTCCTACAAATGAAAATAAAAACGTCCTCCTCTCTGCATCTAACTTACTCACATGCGACCTTAACCCCTGTCCACCAGTGACCTGTCCGTGACCTGTCTTTAAGATGGATTTTCCTTCTGTTCTAGCCATTGCCTTCCAGCCTATTAGCAAACTCAAGTCTCCTGTGGCAGACAGACTCCAAGATGTCCCCTAATCCCTGCCTCCTGGTGTTCATGACCACGGGTCCTACCCCTGGAGTGTGGCTAGGACCTGTGACTTGCTTCTAACAGAATATAGCAGAAGTGACAGGATGCATGTGATCATGTGGATGCAATTCAGACACATGACACCTGTCTTGTAAGGACACTCGCCCTCACTAGCGTGGAGAAAGCCAGTGGCCACATTGGGAAGGGACCACGAGTGGCCTTCAGCCCACAGCTGCCAAAGCTGTGGTCCTTGGTCAAACAGCCCACAAGGAACTAAATGCTGCTAACAGGATTCCAGCTGCTGACTGGAAGAGGAGCCTTCTCCAGTGAAGCATCGGATGAGACCACAGCCCCGGATGATGCCTTCCTTGCGGGGTTTTTGAGACCCTGAAGCAGAGGACCCAGTTAAGCCACATTTGGACTCCTGAACCTCAGAAACTGTAGGATAATAAATGTGTGTTGCTTTAAGCTGCAAGTTTGTGGTAATATTGCTATATAGCCCTACATAATGAATTCATCTTCCAGATCCTAAAAAAGCCCTTCTGTAAAGACTGTGCCCTCAAACAATGACCATTCTTCTCCTTTTCCCCTTTTTATAATATTTGTTGAAAGAAAAGGGGATTCTGTACCAGCTACATCCACATTCTCGTCACCCAGCCTGTGAGGAATGAAACACGGACCCCAAGTCTTGGCCCCTCCTCCCGTCGGGAAGTGGAGGAAATGGCCGCCTCCCCTCCCCTTGAACCTGGGTTGCCTGGTGAACTCCTTTTGTTAACAGAATGCGGTTGAGACAACACTATGTAACTTCAGAGACTGGGACTCACTAGATCAGCTTTGACTGGTGGGCCCTGGGAACATGCCCTCTTGGAACCCCGCCACCGTGCTGTGAGAAGCCCAGGCCTCAGGCATAACCGACATGGGGAAACCAGAGCTCTCCAGTCACGGCCCCAGCTGAGTTCTCAGCCGACAGCCAGCACTGGCTGCCAGTCACGTGAACGAGCCATGTGGGACATTCCTGCCCAGTCAAGCCCCGAGGTGACTGCAGTCTCCCAGTGCCGGCCAATAGCATTCGGCACTGCACAACCACCCAGGTGAGCCCAGGCAACCCACAGAAAGGTGAGAAACGGTAAATGATGCTAATATTTAAAAACTGACTGGCATTGTTTGTTAGGCAGCAGTAGACAACTAGAGCACTCATAATGCTTTTCATCTTTGCCTCTCTTTCAAGCAGTTTCTTTCAAGAGCAGTGACCTTAGTCTCAAAATTCAGTAGCTTTTTTTGTTTGTTGTTTCTTTCTTCACACCTCCAAGGCACATGACACTAGTGAAATTCTTTTTCTTCCTTCTCCTTTCATTTCTGTGATGTACTCTGGGACTCAATTTCTTCCTCTCATCCCCTAAATGGAGACGCCGTCCATGGAACCGCACGTGGACATTTCTCTCCTTACGCACTTCCTTGGTAGTTTCCTCCCATCTCACTGTTTCAGAAATCACCTCTGTGCACATAATGTGCAAATTCTTTATGAGGCAAATTCTTTACAATTAGCAATTCAAGGTCTGGAAATGGGCCAGACACGTTTTTGATCGTGGATCTGCCAATTACTAGCCATGTGACCTTGGGCAAGTGGCTTAACCTCTCTAAACATCCATTTTCTCCTCTCTTAAATCTGGATAATAATAGGATCTTGCTCATAGGATTATCGCTTCAGACTGCCCCAGAATAAGTAATCAATAAATCAGTGCCTCTCAACATTTTATAGTTTTTATATCGCTGCTCACATAAGAAAAATGATGATGTTTGTGAGCACTTGGACGTAACGGAAGTGGCTGCTCAGGTCAAAGCTGAGGGCTCTGGCCTCTCAGCCCCTGCCCAGCCCCCACCCCACGACCATCAGCCCATTACTGGCACAACCAAGAAATGGTAGCAATTACTATCCTTGGGTCTGGGCCCGATCTCCCTCCCAGGGCTGCAAGTCCACAGTGACAAGCCTCTGTCGGACGCTTCCCACCACCTCCATCCCACAGCCAGACGGTGGCTCTCAAAGTGCGATTCCAGAGTCTGCAGCATCAGCATCACCTGAGAACTTGTTAGAAAGTTCTAATCCAGACCCACTGATTCAGCAACTCTGGGGATGGCCCTGCAATATGTTTTGTTTGTTTGTCTGAGAAGGGTCTTGCTATGTTGCCAGGGCTAGAGTGCAGCGGCATCATCCTAGCTCACAGTAACCTCAAACTCCTGGGCTCAAGCAATCCTCCTGCCTCAGCCTCCCGAGAAGCTGGGGCTACAGGTACGCACCACCCTACCCAGCTAATTTTTCTATATTTTTGTAGAGACAAGGTCTCGATTCGTTGCTCAGGCTGGTCTCAAACTCCTGGCCTCAAGCGATTCTCTTGCCTCAGCTTCCCAAAGTGCTGGGATTACAGGCGTGAGTCACTGTGCCCGGCTGACAATATATATTTTAGCAAACTCATCAGGTCATTCTGAGGCAGGCTACGGTCTGAGAACAGGTGACCTACGGTGATTTCATCTCTGCATGGCCAAGCCTGCCCGGCCGCCTTGCTCCCCATTTGGGTTACTTAGTTCCAGTACCCTCCGGGCCACCTCCGGTTCACTCTCCACTCTTCCCCGCACCTGCGCCCTGCGCCTGATCCGTCATCAGCCCTGTCTCTGCCTCCAACACTATTCCTTATTCACAGGCCCCTCTCCTGGCCCTGTTCCCACCACCTCGTCTGAGGAATTGCTGACCAATTTCTCTCAAACCAATTCATTTAAAAGCCAATTTGCCTACGACCAATTTCACTAACCGCCAGTTAGAATACAGCAAATTCATTTAAAAATTAATTCCACGCAGTCACATCTGCCCAGTATTTTCTTTATGACTTCGAAGTCCTTCTCAGACTTCTACTAAGTCTTTGCCCCTCCGAATGTTATAAATATCTAATTTTATTTGTCTAGTTCATTGTTTCTTCTTACAATTTCATTTTCTCACATTTAACTCTTGAATTGCCTGGAGTTAGTTTTGGCTCTGGGTGTAAAGCGAAGGTCAAAGTCCTGGCGCTTACTGGGCGAAGGAGAAAGGCTTCTCCTTTACAATTCCAAGGTCGAGCTCTTAGCAGCTACAACCTTACTCCCCTCTGGCGGGTGGAAAGAGCAAAGCCTGGGGAGGCTGAAGGGAATGACTGTCCCACTTTCCACATCTGACTTTCTCTGACGAAACTTACTTTCTCGTTAGTAGCTTGAAATGGGTTCACTGGCTGGAAAATGAAGGCAGACGTGTCCTTGGACAAATTAGCTTCAAAATCCTTAAATGTTTACAAATTAGTGTAGAGCTTAGCTTTCTGGATCTTCCCTTACTCTAGGGCAGTTTCTCTTTCTGCTGCTCAACTGCCGCTGTGGCCCCAGGGAGGACAGGGGGGATCAGGAGGAAATGGGGAAGGAGAAGCAACTGCTGGGGTCGGGGGGCTGCCCCGTTGCACAGGCAGAGCGGGGAGTGTGGGGAGCAAGGGTAATGTCTTTCCCTCACCCATCCTAGGCTCAAGGCTGGGACTCCAACAACCAAAGACAGATTAGCAAGAGCAAAGCATACAAATTTACTTGATAGAGGTTTTATGTGACATAGGAAGCTTTAGAAAATGAAGACCCAAAGAAACAGGGACATTGGTTGTGTTTTATGGCCGGTCACGCGCAGATATAGTTGGAGGACAAACAGGTATCTAATGGTCACAGACTGGGGAGAGTTCAGCAGGGCTTGTCTTTTCAGATTCCTCTTGGCACCTGTGTGTGACATTCCTCCCTCTGTGTATAGGGCAGGACACCGTCACATGAGGATTTGCAAGGCAGAAGGGAGGGAAAGGCAGAGAGTGACCTCCTAGGGTGTGAGACGTGCTGCGGGGAGCAGGGCTGGGAGGTGAGAGCGGCCTTCCTGCTTCTGCCTCTTCAATTCCAAGGCGCCAGATTTGGGGGCGGAGTTTCCTGCACCCCATCAGCAGGCGAGGGTCAGACACGTTTGGTCGACGGCTCCCTTGCAAGCGTATACACAGCGCAGGGGCAGGTCACATAAAAAGGAGGGGAAAGCCACAAAGGAGGGGGACTCCGCATGGGTCGGCCCCTGCGCGGGCTGGTTCCAGACAACCTGGGCAGCTGCAGCCAAGGGACAAGGCAGGGCCACCTAGTAATCGGCTCCTCCACAAACAAATTTCAGGGACCCCCGAATGTTTTTTCTAATCCTCTCCCTTAAGTAACTACTTGACCTTTTGTTGCCCAGACACAACGAAAGGATTGGATTGCAAGACAAAGGAGCTGAGATTCCGAAGGCTCCTGGGCTGACGCCCTAAGACGTCTGGCCCCTCCTTAAAAAGCCTGGGTTTGTGGCTGCTTCTGCCACATTCCCAATAAGACGTCTTTTGTCTGTCGTTATTGAGGACTGAATTCAGATCTTTTCTTTTGCTCAAAAATTCCTTTCTAAGGGGGCCTGGTGAGTCACGCTTATGAATGGTAAAATCTCACTCAACAGGTTTTGTTACCAAATACAGTGTGGTTTGCTCCCCAGCCTGATTCCCGATAATGTCACCTGAAAGATAGAAGCCCCTCATCCTAACTCAAGCTTCCTAGCAGATCCTTATCGTAACTGGAGACAGCCTTCTGTGTGGACCTTTCCTTTCTGGTCTTTTAGGTAAAGCCTAACTCTTTCAGCCACTTGTCAGCTAAAGAATCCCTAAACCCACCTGTGACTTGTAAGCCCCCGCTCTGAGATGTCCCACCTTTTCTGGCCAAACAAATGTAAGCCTTCCACGTATTGATCTGTGACTTTACCTGTAACCCCTGTCTCCCTGAAATGTATAAAGACCAACCGTAACCCAACCACAGCGAGTCCACGTGCTCAAGGCTTCTTGGGAGTGGCTCCGGGCCATGGTCCTCAACTTTGGCTCTGAATAAACCTCTTTTAATTATTTCAGAGTTTGGATTTTTTCAGTCCACAGTATTAAAAATTCCTTTCTTCCTTGGCAATCCTCATTGTGTCAATAATTGGATCTTTGTGCAATGAGCAACTGGACTGAGGCCGAAACGCCCTTGTGGTTTCGATAGCAGCCTGGTTAGGCAGAGAGAGCCCGGGTCCCCCAGCTCGAGCCGCCCTCGGCTCCCGTGGGACATGAGGGAAAGTCCTCTTCTGCCGCGGGACGGAGAGGAAGGCCACTGCGTTGAAAACGGCGGGCCTCACCTGGGGCCTCTCATGGCCGGGGAAAGGTTGAAACTGCCCTTCAGTAATGGGGTGCAAGGCGAGAACTGTGGGACAGGCCTCGCTAAAAATAATGATAATAGTTAATAACTATTATCATTGCCTGTAATTGCCACTGCAGAGCCACGCAACTGGCGTCCATAAAGATTGTTAACTTCTCCCCATAGCTGGTGTCCATGAGGATTCTTAACTTTCTCCATAGATAACATCACCTTTTTGAAAGCTGAAGGGAGTTTTCAAGATATCTTCCGGGCCCCGCATTCCAGTGGATCGGTTGGCCTACCCAGACCCGAGGCGCACACCAAGAAACCGACTCAGCTGCACTCGTGACCCCAGGGACTGCGACAACACAGGATGATTTCCACACCCCTGTAATTTTGCCTCAGTGAACAAACCTAATTGCCTAATCCCTTGCCTGCCAAACTATCCTTAAAAACCCTGTCTCCCGAATTCTCGGGGAGGCGGATTTGAGAAATTTCTCCCATCTCCCTGCAGAATAAAGACTTTCTCTGCAGTAAAACCTGCTGTCTCAGGGTATTGGCTGCTTCTTGGGCAGCCGGCAAATGACCCTGGCTGGGCGGCAACAAGGTGTCCCTGCTGAGGAGCCTTCCCAGGTTGGACAGACATACCGCTGGACGCAGGCCAGTCTGCAGGGCACACAGGGTCCT